>WNWK01002547.1:0-205009 GCA_009830355.1 Cherax destructor
TGGGGTGGTAGGGAAGTGGAATAGTCAAATGGATTCAGGAAGAAATCCAAATATTCTTCCTTGAAGCCTTTTTATCCACTTCTCCGAGGCTATGGGTCCCACAATTTGTACCAGAGGTGGACCCCATCTTATATATTAAAAAATTATATATATATATATATATAGTTTATTACATAAAATGGTACAAAAGATTTAAGAGATACATTGTTATAAAGATGGCATATACAGTACATGAGGTGTGAGAGACACATGTCTAGTACATATTGTTACATGTTTGTCACTGATTATAATGCGAAAATCTCATCCAGCTCCTCAGAGCTGGGGCGCGTGCCCAAAATACAGCATGCATTACCCCTCTGAACAGCAGCGCTGAGTCGCTGGAACAGAAAACTAGCTGCCCTGGGATCCCTAGTTACCCTGTTGAGTCTTTTGCTTCATTTATTATGCAAAAATAGCGAACAAGCGATACAAGATGCAAAACAACCATGTGTTGTAGTTGAATGATAGCTCTAGGCCTTTCGTGTTGCAATCAGCACATCAGGAACTTGCAGTGTTGCAGAAAAGAGGATGAATTCCAAGGAAATACGTTCAAAGAAAGCGTCTCTGCTCGATTAGAGAGAGAGTGTGTTAGCGAGTTAGTGGTCAACAGGATTTGAGCCCACATTTTGAAGTTGGTATATTTCCCTAAATGATGTCTTAGACCACTTAGCTACATATGCCTGAGAACGCTAGGTAGCCTGGTTACAATCCAAGTTTCTTCCTAGCGCCGGGCACACCAGTGAGCCTCAAGTATGGTCTCCAGCTATTTCATTCTCCTCCTGTGCTGACCACTCGAGCGGTACTGTATCAATGCACCACGCGGAAACATGCGGAGGTATATACAGATAAAGATCGCTGTCAGAAGGATTCGAACCCTGCGTGACGCAGTTCAGTTCGTCTCTCAACTGTCTTGTCTGATTGTTTTACAGCATAAATATGTTCAATGTTTGGGTTGAATTTCAGCACCTCTTGAAGGTATTAGCTTATAAATCCTAGGTCATATGAGAGTGTTAAGATATAGTTGCTGGATTCTTGTACGTCGCCCACTTGAAGGTGTTGATCTTCAGCTCCTGGACAGCTTGGGAGAGTTGACCTATAGCTCCTAGGTCCCTTGAGGAAGGTGAGCTGCAGCTCCTCTCTTGAGGTACATCCACTATGCCTCTTGCCTGCATTAAGGTAACCGGGGCTGAGGTTATGGGATACAGGGGGATACCTCTCTCTTGGATCGTACATCGACCGAAAGTGAAATGCTAAACTCGTGTGGGTGATGAAGGTTCGAGCTCCCGTTCTCTTAACTCGAGACAGACACGCTATCTTGATGTACTCGTGGTTGTAAAACTAGGTTTAATTATCTCGTACGCGTTTAAATGCTGTATGAACTAGACGCTCCGAGGTTTATATGTCTCAAGCGCTCCGAGGTTTATATGTCTCAGGGGTACAAGGGTCGAAATGCCTCAGATACGCAGAGGTGATTCGAGGTTAAAAGGTCTATGATTTGACGAGTTTTAAATGTTTCAGTCTCGTCAAGTTTTAAACTTTTAAGGATCGTCCACTTTTTAATGTTGCCTCCGTGTCGAGGGTTTAAATGTTTCAGACGTGTCGAGGGTTTAAATGTTTTAGACGTGTCGATGTTTAAATGTTTCAGACGTGTCGATGTTTAAATGTTTCAGACGTGTCGATGTTTAAATGTTTCAGACGTGTCGATGTTTAAATGTTTCAGACGAGTCGATGTTTAAATGTTTCACACGTGTCGATGTTTAAATGTTTCAGACGTGTCGATGTTTAAATGTTTCACACGTGTCGATGTTAAATGTTTCAGACGTGTCGATGTTTAAATGTTTCAGACGTGTCGATGTTTAAATGTTTCAGACGAGTCGATGTTTAAATGTTTCAGACGTGTCGATGTTTAAATGTTTCAGACGAGTCGATGTTTAAATGTTTCAGACGAGTCGATGTTTAAATGTTTCACACGTGTCGATGTTAAATGTTTCACACGTGTCTGTTTATTTTTTTCAGACGTGTCGATGTTTAAATGTTTCAGGCGCGTCGAGGTTAAAATATTTTAAAGGTTTTTGTCGCAACGCTGAGTTATGTTTGCTTCGCTCACAACTTTAAATATCTAAAACGCGCCTAATTTCGAATAACCAGGACTCCTTGAGTTTCAATATATCAAACGTATTGAGTTTTAAATGGGACTTTGCCATAAAGATGACGCGACAAGACATGTGTCTGAAAACACGCGAAGGTGCTGGACTCAGTGAGGGTCAGCATAGTGAGCCACTGCTGCAGTGATTGCTTCAATAACTGCTGCATAACTCAACTCATTGATGCTAGTGAAGAGCGCTTGATAACCCTCTTCCTCCCAAAATCTGATTGTCGCCAATTTCCCGCTTCCCTGACGCTGTATAAATCCCCCGGATTTACCGTAATATAATAATAATAATAATAATAATAATAATAATAATATCAGGCAGATGAACTGCAGTTTGTCTTCCACAAGAGGCATAAAAGCTGGAGACTAGTGGAATGCTGAGATCTGGTATGATTCACGACCACACTTGAGTTACGTTCCAGCTATTGCTGAGTCTATTGAGTGTTGATTTTCAGCTCTTGGACCTTTTGAGGTGGATTTATCTGCAGCTTTTGAGCCTCTATGTTGATCAACAGCTCCTGTGCAGGTTGAAACGGGTTGCTCTACAAATCTAGTGCCATTTAAGACAGTTGATCGACGTCTCCTGTGTTTTTTTCAGGGCGATCAGCAGCATCTGGGCCCATTGAGGGGTGTTGATCTACATCTTCTGTGCCTCTGGCGTGCTCATCTACGGCTCCTGGGCCTCTTGAGGTTGATCTTCAACTGGGCTTCTTGAGGGCGTTGGTCTAAAGCTATTGGGCCATCACCCTTTCACCCTCTGTTATCTTATCCATTCCTTTGTCTACCTCTTCCTTCATTCCCTCTATTATTCCTTTCCTCCTCACTGACCCCTCCTTACATGCCTTTCCTTTGATACACCGCCTCTTTTCTCCCTTATTTATCCATCTCTTCTCCCATTCATCCTTCTCCCTTTCCTCAACATCCTCTCGTTTTTTCCTCACTAACTGAATCCCATCAAATTCTTCCTTTTTCTCCCCCTTTCCTCTTTTACACCTCTTTCTCTTTCACCTCCTTCCTCGCCCTTCCTCCCCTCCTTCCTCTCCCACTCTCTCTCTCCCCTATCCCCACCTTGCAATAAAAAATAGGTACCTGTGTGCTAGCAGACTGTTGTGGGAAGCATCAAGTGGGGAAAATATGTTGGAACACTCCACTCCTGCTGAAATGTTATTCCTATGTAAGAAAACACTGCAGTCCCTTGTGTAAGAAACTTCAGTACCTGCTGGTATGTCACATCCTGGGTAATAAAACAGTCCAGTAGCTTCTGGAGATGTTCAGTACTGTGTATCAGTGTTCCTAATGGTAAATACAAAAAATACTCCTCTCTTTCTCTTCTCGCTCCTTTCCACTTCCCTCCTTTTCTCTCGCCATCTCACCTCTACCAAATATCCTCTTGCTTCCTCTTTCACCTGTTCCTCTCTAGATCTCTCCTCCTCACCTTTCATCTGGCCTCCTCTTCCTCTTGGTTTCGCTTTGGCTTCCTTCTTCAGTCCCTCCACTCTCTCCCCCTTCTCATCCCTTTCACCCACTGCTCTCCTTCTCTTTCCACCCATTCATCTTTTCCCCTTTCTCTTGCTCCCTCCTCTGTCACTCCTCCTCTCCACTCCTTCCCACTTCATCTTCCCTCATTCCCTCTCCTCTCGCCACCTTCCATTTTGCTCTGTTTTCCCTCACTGCGTTCCCTCTCTCTCTCTGCCTCCCCTCTCCCTCACTGCCTTCCCTCTCCCTCTCTGCCTCCCCTCTCCCCTTTCCACTTCCCTTTACTTCAATGGTTATAAAGTTGCCACAAGTCGTCAGTGGCTCCCTAACTCTATTGCCACACAATCTTTTTCTCAAATTTGATTTCTAAACACAAAAAAAAGTGATTCTCCTCTCACTTCCACAAGAATTTTACCACTCTTATTTCCCAGGTCTGTTTATGTAGCAGATAAAAATTATGTACTACAAAGAAATACTAACTGAATATTGTATAAACGCACGTGTAGCAGATGTTTAAACTTATGTCTAATTAAAAGAATTACATAAGTGTTTTAACGATGTGTGTGTGTGTGTGTTTTATTTTAATTTATGTTAAACGCTAAACCCATGAGGGTCATTCAGCGCAAAACGTGGTTGAGGCTTGATCCTCCGTCTGCTGAGTGCGAGATGGACGCGCGTCCTATGTGTACCTTCCTGGTAGTGTTGGGAGAGGGTCGAGGCACTGCTAGTGATTCTGCCTCACGAATTGGCTTGGTCGACATCTACTTGATTCTGACCTCCTGGGCTCTACCATACCTGTTACTATAACTACTACTACTTTTATGAAATATAGGTCTTTTAAGTCTCAGGGTAATGAGTTCCTCTGAGCTCCAGGATAAATCTTGTAGCAGACCTCTGAACTATGACTCAGGAAACTGTAATAACACGAATCCAAACAAACCATAGTACGGGTGGGGTTAGAACCCATGGCCAGTGAGTCTCAAACCTCCAGGTCAGTGCGTAAGCCAGCTGGCTACAATAAGATTAATCCATTTAGTTATATTTATACACCATAGGAAGGTTAGCATGGGCCACCACTGTGACCACAAATTTAAGTTTTTACAGATGAATCGCCAGCCAGCGTTGCAGGAGATTCATTGTTTAACACCATCATTTAACATCATTTAACATCGTTTAACACCATCAGTTAGTTCATTTTACGTGTGTAAGAAATAACTGGAGCTCCAATGTTGAACCTTGTACTACCCAAGTCGTTACCCTCCTCTAGTCTGATTATTCTTCCCCAACTTTTAATCTTCTAGTCCTACCTTTGATATACATTGATGAGTTCCGAGAGTTACTCCTCTCCTAGAGCCCGGCTAGGATGAATTAGACAGACAAGAATAGTTGTAGATCAGGAGCTTGAGGTAATCAGTCCCTCAGCGTCTAATTCATCAACTTGTTGGTTCTCTGAACAATTTATCTACAATTCCTGTCAGGTAATCTCTGCTTCACTTGAGGACATTTCCTTTTACTCCCGTCTCTCTATTCAGCTTCTGGAGTAAAGTCTAGTCAGATACAGTCTACCAAAGAGTTTTTTTTATCTCCGTAACTAAGCAATAGAAATCCAAGATCTGATTTGCCTTTCTTGAATTTGCGCTTTTTTAATAAATTCTTCACACTTTAGGTTCTACAACAGTCTTCTCTGCTTACAATTTTCTCCAGACTTTCTTTTGATAATATATAGGCGAGTGAATCTGGCCTGTTGTTAAGGGCGTCCTCTCGGTTCCCTTTTTCAAATATGAAGACCACGTGAGCCGTTTTTTGCATATCTCTGGCAGCTCCTCCTCTTCCAGTCACCTGTAAAGGCTATTGATATGGGATCCCTCAGTATTTCTGCTCTTTCCTTCAGTACCAATGACATTTTATTGGGTCCCAGTTTTTCGTTCCGTTGAATTTATTTCGCAGTTTTTCACTTACGCCTTCATTGTAGGCATGATTTCTAGGCGTTGCTATTGGGTTATATGCTAGTTTTGAGCAGGTAATGGATTGATGTGTGTGTGTGTGTGTGTGTGTGTGTGTGTGTGTGTTGCATGTCTCAGTTCATTAGCCCACCTCTCAGTGGACCTTCACTGGGTTCACTCTCACGTAGCCTCGTGAGCCCATCATGTCTTTCAATTAAGTTGTGTATAGATGTTGACTGTGCCACTTCATTGTCCTGGTTATTCCACCTTTGTCACACTGATACTGAAGAAACACTAGCTGACACACTAGTGACTCGTGTGTCTTTAACTTACAACTGTGCCCAAGTATACGCGCTAACACCCCTTTCTCCCAATATCTTTTTTCAAATACTCGTCATGTGTCCATCGCACCTTCTATCCTCTAATGTTGCCAGGCTTAATTAACTTTTTCTGTTCTCGAAATTTTGAGACCAGTCTCTTTGCAAACCTTTGTACTTTCTCAGTTTGCTGACGTGCTTCCTTAGATGTGGCTTCCATTCTGGTTCTGATACTCCTGAAGGAATCTTTGTTGAGATTCCTGAAGGATAATCTTATATTAACTTGATGTACATTTACTGCAGAATTTACTCGGTTGATGACAGCCTCTGGCGATACACTCGCTACTATGCTTACACCTAAGATATTCTAACTTTCACCAGAGAATAGACTGTACCAAAGAACACAGATGTCAATATTAATAAATAACACAGTAAGTCATGTCTACAAACATGACTTAGTGCAGGAGGAGATGAGATGGGGGGGCGGGGATGGAATTCATACTTAGACCATTCCAATGGTAGAGGGATGGTAATGAGGGGAAAGGGAAGGGTCTGGAAGTATCATGGGATGGATGATGGAGGTAATCTGCAGCAGTGAGTGGTGTGATGGGTTGTAGGGAAGTGGGTTTTACCCAAGTACAGGTGGAAACATTAGGACATGTTTCCTTCAGACACCTGCTGTATCTGTTCACCTGTCAGTAAAATAGGTACCTGAGTGTTAGTCGACTGGTGTAGGTCGCATCCTGGGGACAAAACTGACCTAATTTGACATAAATGTTCTGCATAACAAGGGGTTTTCTAGATGTCATTGATGTTAACTAGCCCTGTATACCTTGTACATGTGCTTGTATAAATGCAGATTACTATTATTATTATTTTTATTATTATTAATATTATTATTATTTTTATTATTAAGTTCAGTGGGTCATCTGGAGAGATGTGGGAAAGTGTGGTTTGGTTGGTTAGCATGGGGTAGGGGGGATAAAATGATGAGGAGAGAGAGATAGATGGGTGTATGGTGATGGCAGGTGGTATGATGTAACAGGGAGGGAGTGGTGGATGGGAAAAGTGAGGGTGAAGTTTCACACCATGTACGATTTCCTCATGGTGATTCTAGCCCACCTGACTCAGGGTCTGATTCAGTGGCACTTTTCTAAGTGGATTTTCCCTGTGTATCCACCATGGCACCATATGTCTGAATGTACTTCATTCTCTCCCTCCCTTCCTCTATCTCTATCTCTCTCTCTCTTTCTCTCCCTCCATATACTGTACTCTGCATCATAAATGTTTATAGTTCTTGGTAATATATTTTGTCTTCCTCAAACATTTTGCTAAATACTTTTTTTTCAGAGGGAACCATTTTTTTACAAACCTCGCAATCTTCATAAAATTGACTTCATCGACCTGCTGGCTGCCTTCCACAGCTGCCAACTTCCTCCTCTCCTCTCGTTTCTCTTCTCAGCTAGTTTTTGTTTTCTTCTCGTTCGGTTACACCACTAACTGTTACTGATGCATGTGTTTTTTCCAGTTGCTGTGTGTGTGTGTGTATGTGTGTGTGTGTGTGTGTGTGTGTGTGTGCCCGCCGGTGAGCTTGTATGTCAGTACATGTGTGCGCGTGTGCACACCCATGTGTGTAATTACCTCTCTGTAATTACCTATTTGTAGCAGGATCAGGACTGTCTTCGTGGTGTCCCGTCTTTAATAATTAGTTCATCATATTTTTTTTTTTACCATTTTCACTGCTTGTGGGACTTATTAGATCCAATTTTAAAATCATTCTATTGGTCAACCACTCTGAAAAAGAAAAATTCTAATAGCCCATCGGCTCCATTTTTTCCTAAATTTACAATTGTGGCCTCTTGTTATCCCAGATGCAGGTACTAAGCAATGTTCATTTATTGATCAATGTTCATTATTCCTCTCAGCGAACGTGGACGTATTTAGCATTTTCAGCCTTTTTCATCACGACTCTTATTTTTATTTATTTCTGGTAGACCTTTTTTTTTAGCTCTTTGGAACTTTTCTAAGGTATCCATGTATTTGTCTCGTTATGAGTAGCATGAAACCGCTGTGAATTCCAATTTTTGGCTAATATATGGTGCAAACAGGTATGATTCGTTTTTCCATCTATATATACGTATTTGAATATTATTATTCTCCAGTTTAGCATACGAGTTTCTTACAAATTCATATGTTTTTTTGAAAATTTACTATTAAAAATTCTAGATCCTTTCATCTATCTGATACTCGCAATATTTTGTGAGTCTGTTTTCATGTAGCCTAATTTATTTTTCTCTAATTTCCATTAAATGGCATTTAGCTATATTAAATTCTATCAGCTGTCTTCTACTCCATTTGCTCAGTTTACCAAAGTCATCATGCAGGGATTTACATTCATTATTATTGATTTTACCTAAAACTTTTGCATCATCCGCAAACATGTTCATTTATTTTTTTTTATTTTTTATTGACACATCGGCCGTTTCCCACCAAGGCAGGGTGGCCCGAAAAAGAAAAACTTTCACCATCATTCAATCCATCACTGTCTTGCCAGAAACGCTCTTACACTACAGGGGTGCAACATTAGCACCCCTCCTTCAGAGTGCAGGCATTGTACTTCCCGTTTCCAGCACTCAAGTCCAGCCTGCCGGTTTCCCTGAATCTTTTCATAAATATTACCCTGCTCATACTCCAACAGCACGTCAAGTCCTAAGAACAATTTGTCTGCATTAGCTCCCATCTAAGACGCTCACGCATGCTTGCTATAGGTCCAAACCCTTCCTTTACCCCCTCCATCCATCCTTTCCTAGGCCGACCTCTCGAAGTCATTCTATATTGTTACAACCTCTCTACATGTCCGAACCTCTTCAACAACCCCTGCTCAGCCCTCTGGATAATAGTTTTGGTAATCCCGCACCTCCTAATTTCCAAACTACGAATTCTCTGCATTATATTCACACCACACATTGCCCTCAGACATGACATCTCCTCTGCCTTCAGCCTTCTCCTTGTTGCAACATTCACAACCCATACTTCACTCTCATATAAGAGCATGGGTATAACTATACTTTCATATATTCCCCTCTTTGCTTCCATGGACAAAGTTCTTTGTCTCCACAGACTCCTCAGTGCACCACTCTCACTTTTCCCCTCGTCACTTCTATGATTCACCTCATCTTTCATATACCCATCTGCTGACACATCCACTCCCAGATATCTGAATACATTCACCTCCTACTCTCTCCTTCCAGTCTGATATCCAACCTTTCGTTACCTATTTTTTTTGTTATCCTCATCACCTTACTCTTTCCTATATTCACTTTTAATTTTCTTCTTTTACATACCCTACCAAACTCCTCCACCAACCTCTGCAACCTCTCATCAGAATCTCCCAAAAGTACAGTGACATCAGCAAAGAGCAACTGTGACAATTCCCCCTTTGTGTTAGATTCTTTATCTTTTAACCCCACACCTCTTGCCAACACCCGAGCATTCACTTCTCTCACAACCCTATCTATACAAATATTGAACAACCACGGTGACATCACACATCCTTGTCTAAGGCCTACTTTTACTGCGAAATAATCTCCCTGCTTTCAATTGTCTACCTCCTATTCCATACGTTTGCAACATCTGCCACATTGCCCCACTATCCACCATGTCATGAGCCTTTTTCAGATCCATAAATGCAATAAAAACCTCTTTACCCTTATCTAAATGCTGTTCACCTATGTCTCACTGTAAACACTTGGTCTACACACTCCCTATCCTTCCTAAAGCATCCTTGTTCATCTGCTATCCTACTCTCCGTCTTACTCTTAATTCTTTCAATAATAACTCTACTATACACTTTACCAGGTATACTCGACATGTTCATAGCTTTTTATTACTTCTGGAAGGTCATTTATACCAATTAAAAACATTACTGTGGCAAGTTCTGATCCTTGTGGTATTTGTACCTTCTCTTCCACGAGGATAGTTTTCCTCTTATAATTTTAATCGCACTTTTTTTCTCTGACGAAAAGTCTCTATTCCATAATAATAACTTTCAGCTTCCAAAATTCATCATTCACGGGAAACTCTATGAAAAAAAGTCATTAAATTATGCATTGAGGCTGAACATCCATTTCTTTCTTGAACAATAATAACCTAATACATCTAGCAGGCCTAATAACGAATTCTTTACCATATACTAGTTTTTTTGTTTTCTAAGAGTTCAATCAAATTTTCTCAATGTTTTCTCAGATATTTTTACATCTATCAATGAAATTGGATTAAAATTTAAAGAGTATTCCTTGTAACCTCTTTATTATTATTAACAGTGTGAAGTTTTCCACATGATTCTGTATATCATTCTTTAACTTAATATTTTACTTAAAAATAAATTTTGTTCTGTATTGGAAGTTATATAATCCATTACTCTACAATGAAAAACGATCCAAAGTACTAATTCCGATATATTTTCCTATTTTCTTTAGTTTAAATTAAAGTTTTATATAGAGGAAAAAATGGTCGCCATTTGGGATGGATTATTGTTTTCTGTTTCTGCTATAGAGGTGGACGACATCCATTTAAAGTATTAAAACAATGGGTTGTATGAGTGATTACTAAGAGGTTTTTTTTCATCTTTTGTACTTTTACCGTTAAAGTTTCAGTTTTTCTTTTGTGTCTTGATATTAATTTTCGTAATAATCTTTGTTTCTTTTTGCAAATCATGCCAATCCTCCTTTATTCCTTATTGTCTCTCATCCACAATTAGTAGTTTCCGTCAAACACAATTTCATTCAATTGTTTTTCCCCCCAGTTTAGTTTAATTTAGACATACTAAGAGTTTTCTTCTCAATTACATTATTATTCTAATCTTATGAAGATTACTCCATCTAGGTTAGTATATAAAAATCTTCACAAATGTGTTTAGCTTTTTTTTTAGTTTGATTGCTATCTACGCTGTGCTCAATTCTTTGAGAAATCATTTTGTTTTTTCTGTAAAAAAAGTTCTTCATCCTAGTATATTATTTACCCCCAAAAATTTTTCTCCTTTCTCCTTTGGAAGGTATTTTCTACAGTAATTTGTGCATCTTCGTAGCTCTCCAATTTATTTAGTGTGTGTGTGTGTGTGTTGTATTTGTCTGTGTGTGTACCTCCGTATGTGTGTGCCTGAGTGTGTGGGGAAGGGCCTTGCAAGATGGGGGCAGCATTGGCTGTGGAATATTCAAGTCACAACTGACGTAACATTTGTTTGAGACTCTGGAGCAGGTCTCGAGGGGCCAGCAGAGCTTATTGATGGCTGGCCAAGCTATTATTTATCCAGGAAAAGTTATGCTTTCCTTTGTACTGTAATAAATACTTTTTTGTGCCGATATACAGGCTCAAACTCTCATTTGTCTTCAAATTTAATCGTGTTTGCAGTTATTGGTATCCATCTCTGGGGTTCCTTCTATTGTTTGATAATAGACCAATGTATTGCATTACTGACTAGACTGCGTTTGTCATAAAAGTGAATTTAACTTAATTGTTTATATCACTTCTTAACTTTAGTATTTCACTCTAAATGAAGACTCCAAGGGTGCTCATGTGGGGCCTGAGCATTTATGTCTTATTATATTGGTCTTACATCTTTCAAAATTTTTACTTTATGCACCGTGTCAAGATATCTGAGTAAGGTGTGAACATATCTTCTTTGAGTCTATTCGTTTATCAGTATCCATAGGCTTATTTCTTTTAGTCTGACTTCAAAGTTCAGGTTATTTATCCATGCAATTACCTTAAATGCTAATATTTTTATTTTTTTTTCAAAGTTTAAGAAATGTGGGATCCGTGCTGGCGCTGACTACTCGAGCGTTCGTCTGACATACGTGGCGTTTTCTATTGTAATTCTGTATAATGTTTATACATCTGATTTTGACCGTCTTGTTTGAACTTTTAACGACAAGTATCATATACAAATAAGTAATTTTTCTTCTATCACACTGAGATTTTCCCCTCAGGTGGTATATTGCTGGCTTACTATTGACATTGTTTCCAGTCATTTATTGAGACTGAACTCAAAAAGCAATAGAAACTAATATATGTCGTCAGATATTTTTAAACCATATTGTTTTATATCCTCTTCCTTTAGATTTCTTATTTTTTCTTTACAAATGAAACATAAATTGGAGATAAATCATTAAACATTGTTTCGGTCCGTCCTGGGCTATTATATCACGACTGAGAGAGAGAAAGGAAGCAAACTAAAAGACAGATCGGGTGACGAGGTCAGTAGACAACCGAGGTCAGTAGACAGCCGAGGTCAGAAGTCAGATCACCTAATCTAATTCTGGTTCATTCTTCTTTACTCTGCTATGACTGGATAAAGCACAAGACTGACCAGATGTCTTGGTTCTCTTCTCTTGGTTCTCTTCTCTTCTAGTAGTAGACTTCAGGAACATCTACCAGATGTTCCTGAAGTCTACTACTACAGTCTTCTTAAATAAATGTTTTTTCCCCTTCAACCTGAGAGTGAAAAGTGAATTTTATACCAAAATGTAAAAGTTTTTTTACGTATTTGTATATAAGTTTGTTCGTGGATCCCTTTTCTCTATAGAAACATCGAGGCAGTCTGGCGCTTATGCATAATTGCATTTACTGCCATTATTGTTGGATGTACAGCATATACATTAGTGTGGAAATTAATTGGGACAGGAGTAAAATTAGTGATTATCTCATAATGTCTTAATCTCTGGCTTAATTAACGTAGTTTGGGCTCTTTTTCTTTTCAGAAGAGTTTGCTACCAACTTCTATGGTGTTACCCTGCGAGTTTCATCAGTGCTACAACAGCTGTTGTTCTGTAAGGCTATTCCTGCAAACGTGCTCCGTGAGTGAATGTGGTTTCGTCAAATTCTCCTCTTCAATTCAAGACTACTGCTGAAATTCATTATCAATGTTTCACCTTGGAAGCGTGCAAGTATTGTAATCTATCAGAAAATATGCGGATTTGAGAATCAGACAGATTGCCGAAAATTTGAGCCTAACAAAGTCAACTGCTGGTCGGATTCTGAAGAGAGTTGACGATACTGGTGATTGTGGAAAACTTAGTCGAAAAAGATGTGGAAGAAAACGCAAGACAATACCTCAAGATGTCATGGTTATCATAAATAGTGTGAAGAGTCCCCAAAATTCAGCTGGCATCAATGTTGATTCTTCAACTGTTCAAGAAAGGTTCATTGAAGTTGGCACAACTGCCAGAAAGCCGGAAAAGAATCTATTATTGACTACTACTATGAAGAAAAAAACGGCTGCGGTGGGCACTTGATCATAAGGGATGGAAGACAGATGAATGGAGAAAAGTTATATTTTTAGATGATGTGCATTTTGAAGTACATGGATACAGATCAGTTATAGTGAGACGGAGCAAAGGCGAACCTCTTCGGAATGGACACATTCAACAAGCGCCAAAACGCCCATCTTTTGTTTTTATAAGCAATGATTTTATAAACAATGCTTATAAAAGCGAAAGTCAATCATATCTCTTATTAAATCATCTCTTATTATCTGACATACTTCTCCCTCTAGTGAAAAACTTGAAAATGGTATAACCATAGCCATAATTTTTAAAGGGGTGGACCGATAAGCCAATGGAAGGCCTCGGTCAGATGGCCAAAAGCTCCAGCTGCAAGTTTATCATGACTAAGACCCGAGTCAGGGAACCCTTGTTCTGTTTCCTGACAAACCTTACATAACCTTACCTAATTTTCCCCTCGTCACCCGTGAGCTCCTCGTTATTTAGTTTAAGACTAATAACGTATTCCTTCACCGACCTTTTGTTATTATGTGGCTTTGGATCAGTTTGGGCTGCACCTTCTCCCTTCAGTGTAATAATTTAATTCTTCCATCTGTATACTATCGCTTATTTCTGGTTACTCGAGTAATCGCAGCTCCTGGCCCACCATCATAACTAGCGCTTGCTGGACACTATGATATAAATTCCTAAAGCTGTAAGCGTATACGTTCATGCATTTTTCTCCTTCAGGGAATGCACGCGTGCAACACTGAGTTGAAAATTCCGGAAAACGAATTCTTTTGCTTTTTTTTCCCTCCCGCCTTCGTGTCTGTATAAAAAAATTTAGTGGCGTGTCCCGCCCTCACCCTGCCCGCCCCTTCCCCCACCTCTACCTTCCCCCACCTTCCCCCACCTCCACATCCCCTGACACTCCCACAGTCACTCGAGAAATATTTTACCCATGTTAACAATATTTCCCTTTTTTTTTTTTTTGAGAAATGTGCGAAGAATATTTCTCTTAGTTTTCCATTTCCCTATCTTGTATATTGGTTTTCATCTGATGCGTTTCTCTTGTCTCTGTCTTAAATACTCAACCTTTTTTAATTGAGCTGGTCTTATCTCTGGTACGATTGTTAATGTGTCTTCTACATTAGACGTCTGATTATGGCTTCAATGTCAAAATCAAAACATCATGTACGATATAATGTTTAGAAAAACCAACAAGTTGAAGACTGAGACACTTGTATAATATTTGGGAATCTTTATTTAGGATTCGTTTCGCCAGCCAGTGGTTTCTTCAGTCCAATACAGAAAAGAACTGTGAAAGATGAGGAGTATGAGGTAATCAGTCCCTCAGCCTGAAGTCGAAGTGTTCAGTCTATCAGACTGATGGACTGAATACTCCAGGCTGAGGGACTGATTACCTCATATCCCTCATCTTTCACCGTTTTCTGTACTGGACTGAAGAAACCACTGGCTGGCGAAACGTTTCCAAAATGAAGATTCCCGAATGTTACACAAGTGTCTGAGTCTTCAAAACATCAGGTGTTGCTTCCTGGCAACACCTGAAACACAGAGAAATTATTGTGAAATTCTCAAATCTTCGATGTCAATAAATGTTCCATATATCTCTCTTTAAGGGAGTGCAAATCGTTGTTAAAATAACTCATAAAACATGATAATATTTAATGCAAAGTTTGCAAATTTTAGGTATGACCTCCCACCGGTCATATTTTAATATGACCGGTGGGAGGTCATATCGTAGACATGACTAGGCACACAAGTAAGAGAGCAAAGACATTAAAGGGGCAACGTTTCGATCTAAGGAAAGCTTTATATGGGCAACGTTTTCACCCTACGTAGAAATTTATTTGGAAAATATCTCGCTTTAAAGAGAGCTTTATTTGACAGCTTTTCGCTCTGAAAAGAACTTTATAACATTTCGCTCTAATTAGAGTTTTACTGGACAACGTGTCGCTCCCTACTGAGAGATTGGATAACGTTTCGCTTTAAGGAGAGCTTAAGTGGGATACTTTAAAGGGAAATTTATTAAGGAACATTCACCCTAATGAAAGCTCTATTGGGGTAGAGTTTCCCTTTAAGGAGAGCTTTATCAAACGTCATCGCAATAAAAGCTTATTGTGCAACGTTTCCTCTTCCAGATGAAACATAGCACAGGGGTTAACATGAGTCTTTTGCAACCATAACAAGCAATGTAAACAAAGACTGAGAAGTGGTCTTGAAACAGACGATATTAAGACCCCCAGACACGGTATGGATATTGCATCCTCCACATAATGTATTGTATTGATAAAGCCACTGGAAGGCGAAACGTCTACTAATACAGATACTCAGATGTTTCGTGTGTCTGTCTTCATATTGTCTGTATTATTTACCATTCGTGTACGTACATCATATGTAGAGGCTACTACATGATATAATATAATGCATAGTATGATACTTAACATTCATAACATGATACATAGAATGATACATTATGATTCATAATATGATACATAGTATGATACATTATGATTCATAACATGATACATAGTATGATACATTATGATACATATCATGATATATAATATGGCTCGGAAGAGGTTACACGGGTCCACACTAGTGATAAGGAATTTCTGTCATGGCCATTTAGAAACACTCGACATCGACCCTTACAAAACTTATCACATTCTATTGGCATTAACCAGTGCACCTGCGTCCAAAACTTATCACATTTGGTAAATAAATTTTCCACCTAGCCACAATATACGTAGTTTAAAATCTTTACAGGGAAAGATTCCTCTAAAAATAATCTCTTCATTGAATATACATATTATTTCTTGTCACTAACGCCCTTCGGGGTCTGCAAGCCATAACTTTGTGGGCCATAATATATTCCGGCCATAAATCTGGGTTAAAAACTTTGTGCAAATCACGGACTCGTGGCCAGATTTGGAAAGATTTACACTCGTGATTGTTAAGGGAGACTTTTCTACGCTTCTGCACTTTGATTCCACCCTTCGTTGACTCTCCATCTCCCTCCTGGTCTCATAAAATGCAATTTCTGGTTACCTAGATAGAGCAGATGGGCAAAGGGGATCCCACCTATTTTCCTGTGTCTTAGGATGTCATCGCTTTTTTTCCTTCACTGTTTTCCTACTCTCCTCAATCTCTTCTCCAAGCTTCCTTTGTGTTCCGTTGAAGACACAGCCGAGGACGTGGCGGAGTTGGCGGAGTTTGAAAGTGAAGCATGGGTCTTGCAAGGAGGGTCAGGGATAACGGAAGGAGACGGAGGCGACAGGAGAAAGAAAGGGTAAGAGACGAGGAGAGGGCCGAAGGCAATGTATCGGAGGTTAAACGAGAACAGAATTAGGCAGAGAGAATTTCGCGAAGAACCGGTGTGTCGATGTGGTAGATGGGGAAATTGAAGAAGCACGGGAGTTAGTAGGGAGGAGGTAAAGAGATGACAGGAAAAAGGTTCACTGAAGCAGTTAGAGGAAGCTGAGTATGAACACTGAAGTAGAAGAAAGGGTAAGTGGAAGTGAGGGAGAATCACTGGAGGATTATTAGGTGGAGAAGATTAGGAACAATGAGTAGGAAGAAAATGTGTTGAGAGGAGAATAAAAGGAGGTGAAGCAAAAGTAGGAGGCAGAAAATTAGGAGGTGAAGCAAAAGTAGGAGGCAGAAAATTAAATTATTTTTCGGCACCTCAGCTAAAGCTCCTGGTGTCCCCCTTTTCAATTAACAAAGTGATGGAGTGTATGGTGAGTCAGTGTGTGGAGGGGCTGGCTGGGGAAGCTATTTGTGACTATTTTGGTGAGTTAGTGGGCAAGAGCTTCCTAGCGTCACCCCTCCATGTATGTTAGTGGGCAAGAGCTTCCTAGCGTCACCCCTGCGTGTATGTTAGTGGGCAAGAGCTTCCTAGCGTCACCTCTCTGTGTATGTTAGTGGGCAAGAGGTTACTAGCGTCACCTCTCCATGTATGTTAGTGGACAAGAGCTTACTAGCGTCACCTCTCCGTGTATGTTAATAGGAAAGAGCTTCCTAGTGACACCCCGCATGCATGTTAGTGGGCAAGAGCTTCCTAGTGTCACCCCTCCATGTATGTTAGCGGGCAAGAGCTTACTAGCATCACCCCTCCATGTATGTTAGTGGGCAAGAGCTTCCTAGCGTCACCCCTCCATGTATGTTAGCGGGCAAGAACTTCCTAGCGTCATACCTCCATGTATGTTAATGGGCAAGAACTTCAGGTGTCGAACCTCCAGGCATGTTAGTAGCAAGAGCTTTGTCGTGTCGTCCCTTCATGTATTTTAGTCGGCATGAGCTCTCTCTTATCGCCCCTCCACAAGTACTAGTTGACAAGAGCTTCCAGGTGTCCACCCTCCGTGTGTTACCAGTCAACTCTGTGAGGTCCACTGTCTCACGTTGCAGACTCCTCGCCACTCACAAGGGTTACTGTCAGTACCTACAGTCTCAGGTCTATCACCTGCCAGTCTAGTCGCCAAGTACTGGCGTGGTCACTTGGGGAAATGGTAAAAAATACTGACACGATGAAAACACACAAATGCAGTGTAATATAATCATATATTGACAGCGTTTCGTCCGTGACGAGGTTTTTTTTATATCAAAATTAAAAGCCCACAGTGTGGCGAATCGTTGTCACTAAGAGATTTCCTTGCACTACATTTATGCTTCAATTACCATTCCATTACTGACACTAATCGCATTCTCTCTGTTCTGGCAGATGCTTATGTGATCTCTTGTATATATTTGATGCTGGGTGTCTACATTGCTCCTCTCACTTGGACACAAAGCTGCTTCCAGTGGTGAACTTAAACCCATAATCCACACTTGGATACAAACTTTTAAAGTGTGAAGATATTCACTCATTTTCTCAACGTTCACTTAAATAACGTTCATTAAATACCTTAAGATGCAACAATATAATTTTATCCTAAACTATTAACCTTCAGGGAAGAGGAATATTATAGGTCAAGCACTCGGGATATACACAGCACTGGGGGTACTCACACGGTTTCCACTGCGCTAATCCAGCACTGTGTTTCATAGTGAGGTAGCTCCTAAACCAATCCGTCAGTGGGTCAACTGATCTGCCGGTTGGTTAATAGGGTTTAACGCCTATCGACTACACTAGGGTCATAACATTTGCACCACCAGATAAGAATACTTTAATCCCTAAAATATTGCTTAAAGTAAAATTTCAGCATTTATACATACGAGGGACACTGTATTAGGTACACCCTTCTAGTACTTGGTAGGGCCTCCCTTTGCCCCCAGAACACGCATGGATTCAACAAGGTGCTAGAAACATTGCTTAGAGATTCTGGTCCATGTTGACATGATATCATCACAAAGTTGCTGCAGATTTGTCTACTGCACAATCATGTTGCGAGTCTCCCGTTCCAACACATACCAAAGGTTTATACCAAATTTTCACCCTACTATCTACATGTTGCAGGAGAAATCGCGATTTGTCAGGCCAGGCGACGCATCTCCAATATTCAACTGTCCAGTTTTGGTAAGCCTCTGCCCACTGTAGCCTCAGTTTTCTGTACTTAGCTGACAGGAATGGAAGCCGGTGTTGTCTTCTGCTGCTGTACCTTATCTACTTCAAAGTTTGATGTATTGAGTGTTCTACATGTGTTGTAATGCGTGGTTATTTGAGTTAGTCACCTTCCTGTCAGTTGGAACCAGTCTGGCCATTCTCCTCTGACCTCTCTTATTAACAAGGCGTTTGCGCCCATTGGACTGGAGCTTTCTGGATATTTCGCGTTTTTTTCACACCATTCTCTGTAAAATCTTGAGAATGTTGTACGTGTAAATCCCAGATCAGAAGTTTCTGAGATAATCAAACCAGCCCATCTGGCACCAACATTCATTCCACGGTTAAAGTGACTTAGATCACATTACTTCCCCATTCTGATGCTCGATCTGAACAACAACTGAACCTCTTGATCATGTTCAAATGCCTATAGGCTTTGAGGTGGTGCCTCGTGATTGGCTGATTAGATATTTGAATTAACAAGCAGGTGGATAGCTGTACGTAATAAAGTGGCCACTGAGTGTACACTAAGAGAACAGAGTGCATATCTACATTGCCTTTTATGTCCTCCCAGACATTTCCCCTCAGCCTAAGCCTATCAAAATTCACCTCCCATATCTCGCCTCTTTCTAGGCCAGTCAAAACTGCACTAATTATCTAGGTCAAGCTGACCTCATCTCAGAGCAACGGTCTCGTGTATTTCATTCGTCTCCGGTGGTCAGCCGTGACCTGACCTTACTGTTAAGTGCCCAGACCAGCGCCTAAACCATATTTAACATTCAAATATCTTTCTCTTAAATTCTGGGAATCATAGTGTATACTGAATAATGGAATGATACATATTAAAAAAAATGGGATAAAAATCGCTTCTCTCTTCACAAAAGTTCCTTGATGTCAGTTGATCAGGTATATTAGTTGGGGAAGAACTCCTTGATATTTACCCCTTCACTTAAGTATTTGTGTCACTCTCCACTTATGTTAGTTAGAAGAAGCTTCCTAATGTCACCCCTCCAGTTGTGTTAGTGGAGAAGTGTGTTCTGGTGTTTCCCCTCCAGTTGTGTTAGTGGAGAAGAGTGTTCTGGTGTTACCCCTCCAGTTGTGTTAGTGGGGAAGTGTGTTCTGGTGTCACCCCTCCAGTTGTGTTAGTGGGGAAGAGTGTTCTGGTGTTACCCTTCCAGTTGTATTAGTGGAGAAGAGTGTTCTGGTGTTTCCCCTCCAGTTGTGTTAGTGGGGAAGAGTGTTCTGGTGTTACCCCTCCAGTTGTGTTAGTTGAGAAGAGTGTTCTGGTGTTACCCCTCCAGTTGTGTTAGTGGAGAAGAGTGTTCTGGTGTCACCCCTCCAGTTGTGTTAGTGGGGAAGAGTGTTCTGGTGTTACCCCTCCAGTTGTGTTAGTGGGGAAGAGTGTTCTGGTGTTTCCCTCCAGTTGTGTTAGTGGGGAAGAGTGTTCTGGTGTTACCCCTCCAGTTGTGTTAGTGGGGAAGAGTGTTCTGGTGTTTCCCCTCCAGTTGTGTTAGTAGGGAAGAGTGTTCTGGTGTTTCCCTCCAGTTGTGTTAGTGGGGAAGAGTGTTCTGGTGTTTCCCCTCCATTTTGTAGTTTTTAAGTTGGAGGGAAGAGTGTTCTGGTGTTACCCCTCCAGTTGTGTTAGTGGAGAAGAGTGTTCTGGTGTTTCCCCTCCAGTTGTGTTAGTGGAGAAGAGTGTTCTGGTGTGACTCCCTCCGTGTCAGCATGTTAACTTCACTGATGTTAACTGAAAAGACCTTGCTAGTGTCGCCTCCACTTGAGTAATTTGGGAAAAAATAAACAGCATATATGGCTGGGGTTTTAACTCAGATAATTCATGGTAGTCGCAAAATGGTCCGAGATGATAAGATTCAGAGGCTCATTTAAATTGCAAATCTCGTCTTATAAGCGAAATAAAGTTGTGGGGGGAAAGCTTTGGCAATTGTTTCTTCCTTCTGAGATACGTTATTTTCAGCTAAACGTTCAAAGTTTATCTGAAAATACCTCTGCTACGTCGATACCGACGCAGTATTATCGTGGCAGCTTTGCCATCCTGCAAAATAACCAGCCAATAACAGGCGACTTAGTGGGTAATACTCACTCCATTGAGGGACGCTGTCATGAGTCTTCATTGAGGGACGCTGTCATGAGCCTTCATGAGGGACGCTGTCATGAGTCTTCATGAGGGACGCTGTCATGAGCCTTCATAAGGGACGCTGTCATGAGTCTCATTGAGGGACGCTGTCATGAGTCTTCATTGAGGGACGCTGTCTGAGCTTCATGAGGACGCTGTCATGAGCCTTCATGAGGACGCTGTCATGAGTCTTCATTGAGGACGCTGTCATGAGACCTTCATGAGGGACGCTGTCATGAGTCTTCGAGAGACCTTATGACCTTCCAGTGTTGTATTTTTTTCGCTTCTCCTACCGTTTTCATTTTAGTTTTTCTTTTATTCTGTCACCGGGTATTTTTACTCGTTGAAAAACACAGTCGCGAGTTACGTAGCGAAATAGCTTGTTTGGAATCCCTTTTGTCTATATATATTGTGTTGGTCAGGGAGACAAAACCAATACAACAAAATTTAGAGGTTGAAATAGTTAGACTTATTAGACAATCCATTGATGGATTCTTTGCCTTCTCTGAAGTGTATCACTCCTAAATTTGTTAGCTTCAGAAATTTGTTAGTGCGTTTTGTTTGATAATTTGTTGAATTTGTGATGTTTAGTAGTGGTCACTGGCCAAGATATATGTTGTGGTGCTTTGTAAGTTGAGATTGATGAGGGAAATGTGAGCAAGCGGGTACGTCCGTGCTTCCCTCCCACCCACTACATTACTCTCTCCCACTACACTGCCTCACTTTCACCCACCACACTGCCTCTAACCCCTTCCCCGGCCATCCCACTTTCGCCCACTACATTTTCCCCATTCGTCACACTACCCAACTGTTATTTATATACCTGCCTGTGAATATTGTATTGAACTCCTTGAAGTGGAGTTAATGGGAGAGGGAGCTCAGAGAAGTTACTACAAGAGGATCGGAACGCATGCATGGGATGGAGGGCAGTGCCATTCAAGTACATCTTATAGAAGCCAAATTAAATAATAAAATGAAAGCATGAAAGTAAACATTGTCTGTAAGGAGATGACGGAAAAAGTCAATAGAGGAAAATGAAAAATGGGAGGAAAGAATAATTGCCACAGAAAAAAACGCAAATTGATAAAGAAAACGGTATAATAAAGGTAGGCAGTAATAAGAAAGTGGGGAAAAGGCAGAGAGAATGAAGAATAGGGGAGAGAGAGAGATTTCTCTAAACTTCTCTATAGGAGACCAGACAGTAGAGGAGGTAACAATACCATGAGAAAACTGGTAATGGCAGAAAATACACTTTAGATAAAAGAGGGGAGTGGAAATTCATCTAACTTCGGCCTTTCCGAAGCTGAACGTAACATAATGTAAGTAATGTGGGGAACATGAAGAGAGGAAAAAAAATTGAAATCAGTAATAAAGGTGAATTTACCGACAGTATTTTAGGTAAAAGGAGACACGTGCAAGTAATGTGACATTTTATTGTGGTAACGTTTCCCTCTCTCAGGCTTCCCTGGGTGGGTAGTTGTCTCTTAGGCGTCGAACTGAGGTACAATCTCTGGGGACGATTGTGTCATCGCTGGTAGTTATTCTGATTAGCCCATTTTTTTATATTAGTGTGTGTGTGTGTGTGTGTGTGTGTGTGTGCGCGCGCACGCGTGTGTGCGCGTGTGCGCGTGCGTGCGTGCGTGCGTGCGTGCGTGCGTGCGTACTCATTCGTGCGTGGTTGTAGTAGATGTTTCACTTCCTAGTTCTGTCTGTTCATTATTCACGAGACGTTTCGCTAGTTTATTTCCTGGGTTCTTTCATTCTTATTTTTAAAAATTCATATGGTATCTTCCTATACCACTTCTGAATTCCGTATCACCCAGAGGGTGACATCACTCTGACGAATTTATGGGTTTAAGTTGCACTTGTGTCCCCTGGCCCCCAAATCCCTCATTTTATACACGTTTGTCTAATTTAGTCCAACAGTCTTTTAATGTCATCAGTTTGTTCTTTTGATTTCTCTTATAATACAAGTGTTCTTGGATATGCAAATAGTTTCATTCTAAAACGCTACAGTTTCTATGCCTTCTGGACATAAATGATCATATGTTGGTTTCTTCTGGACATAAATGATCATATGTTGGTTTCTTCTGGTCATAAATGATCATATGTTGGTTTCTTCTGGACATAAATGATCATATGTTGGTTTCTTCTGAACATAAATGATCATATGTTGGTTTCTTCTGGACATAAATGATCATATGTTGGTTTCTTCTGGACATAAATGATCATATGTTGGTTTCTCTGGACATAAATGATCAGGTGTTGGCTTATTTTGGACATAAAGGATTAAACGTTAGCATTATGGTGCAGTTTTATACCCTTAGAAGGATGTCAAATATGTCATAAATAAAGTATTAAATGTACTAATACCTATAAGAACTAGGTATTAGTTAATGCCCATCTCTATGTCCTTTTAGTGTCAACTCTGCAGCCTTTAAGCCGGCATGTTGTGCTTAGTTTCCGGTTTATATTTTTCTTGCCCCTTTTTTCATAATCTTCCACTGCTCGGGGTTGAATTCTAGGAACCACTTGTCTGGTGCAACCTAATCTGTGTGAGTGACAATGGAAGAAATTTCTAAAACAGAATTACAATAAAATAAGCAATCTATTGGCTATGCACAAGAAAGTTAGGCTATATTCTAACATGTCAAGTAATGCAACCACACCATCAGGTGGGAAGATGTGGAAATAACACGAAATAAACGATTGACCTTTTTAAAAGAAAATAACAGGAAGCAGGTATGAGTAACTACAGCCCAATTTTGTGATTTCTAGAGGACAATTTCAACGTATAGCCAATTAACTCCGAATAAGTACCAGTACCTAATTTCATCCATATCTCTACTACTGCCACTACTATTATGACTTCAGAAATAGTCTGGTAGGTGATTACTATAATATAATCCTAAAAAAATAACGTTATGAAGCTGCGTCTTTATTAATTCAAAAGATGCAGGACAATTACCAGAGGTCTAGAAGACAGTTAATACAGTCCGAGTATTTAAGAAAGGAGACGTAGTGCAGTGATTTCATAAAATAGCCCACTCGGGTTTAGAGAAGGCAAATATTGTCTTATAACCTTGCTTTAGTTTTGTGACACTAACATAAGTGAGGCAGGAGACAAAGGGTTGGGTAGACTGCATATTCTCTGACAGTAAGAAGGCATTTGCTACTGTACTTCACAAGAAAGTGAGACAAAAACTTAAGGAGCAAGCAGTAATAATAAGGAATGCACTACAGTGCATCAAAAAGAACTTTATGAGAAAGAAAATAATTGTTAGAGAGGAAGCGTTAGGGGCTCCACAAGGCTCATTATCGGGACGAGTTCTGCTTCTAGCATATATAAATGACGAATCAGAAGAGAGGCAGATGTATCCCTGTTTACAAATGAGATCAAATCAGAGAATAAAAACCAACGATAACAAGGAAAGACCCGAACAAATTACAATACTGATCACATAAGTGTGTATATGAATTCGTCCCCAGTAAATGCAAACTTATGAAAATTGAGGAAGGGAGAAAGGAGGCCAGAAACAGAGTAGAGACCCTAGAAAACCAAGGGGTCAGCCTGGTACCAAGCATATTGCTAGATGCATGCGTCATCTGAATAACGCCAATGCTAAAGTCATTTACGGTCCTTTATACACCATATGTCAGTCCCATCTTGGAGTACGCAACACCAGCATGAAACCCTCAGCAAATAAAGTATGTTATGAAACGAAAGAAAGCGAAGAGGTATGGAACGAGCTTAGTCCCAGGCCTAAGAGAAATGAGCTGGAAGAAATCTAAAGAAACTGAACCTGAGAAGATTAGAGAAAAGAAGAATCAGGGGAAACATAATAATAATATAAAAAATTCTCAAGAGGATTTGAAAGGATATACTGGGAGACTGAGAAGAGGGGAACGAGTAGTGAAGAGAACAGTTAAAAGCTAAATGAACAGATGTGTCACAAGGACATCAGGAAGTATTTATTCAGCCTCAGAGTGGTTAGGAAGTGGAATGACCTGGATGAAGTAGTAGTGGAGGCAGACTTCATGCATAGTTTTAAGGAAAGGTATAACAATACCAAAGAAGCTCGGAGGGATTACATCCAACAAGCTAAGAGGCAGAGCCGAGAACTTAGATTCGACCCCTGCAACAACGAACAAGTGAATGTAAATAGATGTGTACATATACTCCCCCCCCCCCAACATACACACACCATTCCTCTGTAAAGTATTCTTTACAACGTTTCTGACTAGAATTTAATTAAAAAAAATCCTTTGGGAGATTTCGGTTTACGTTGTTGTGAATATTAGGTACGGAAATATTCACCCACTATGTCTGTTGGCTTATGTGTGTATGTCTGTGCCCGTGTATTACTACGTATGTTTTTGTCTGTATTTGTCTACATGTGTCTGTGTCTGTATATAACTTGCCATAATGTGCCTATGTCTGTGCATTTATGTCATCGTCTATCTTTGTATTTGTCTGTGTATATGTGTCTGAATATGTCAGTTTATATCCTGTGTCATAATCAATATATAAATCTATGTTTTAATTTCTGTTATCATAATAAACTATAAAACATATGTCGATCTTGACACAATTTCTATTAACAAGGAAATTACGGGAAATACATAACACCGGCACTTAGGGACACAACTTTTCCATTGTTTCGAACCTAGAGCGTCCCAGCCGGAACTTGACGAAAGCCGAGATACAAACTGAAGGAGATTCCATTGACAAGACGTTTCGCTCTGTGTAAAGCTTTTATCGAGTTATATAAAGCTCTGCACGTTGTTCCACCGTGTCTTTGTCGGCAGTTCTTCTCTTCATCCAGCCAGGACTCGAACCACCGTTCGGAATGACACCAAATCTCTCGAGATCCACAACGCCTCGGCTGTAAACGCAAGATGGCAAGATAATACCCACAAGTTGCAGATTATGAAAAGACGAAATGCAATAATTGCACAGTAGGCTTTCAAGATACTTGCTACCGTTTGTCCTACTGTCTGCTGTCTTGCTCTAGGGTTGTGTCTGACTTGGAAGTTCCTTTAGGTTGAACACTACCTAGTGAGTTGGATGGCTTTGGGGAAATTCGGTCCCATTAGTAATTCGTGCCATGGGGCCACAGTACCCATGGAGGGATGCCTACTCTTGTCTATTAGATCCCCTTTGGGGTGGGGGTGTGGCATGCTAAGAGTATGTTGTATTTTATTCGGCGTATGTCACACACGCATATAGGCATGCTCTCCCGACCAGTGAACCAGGTGCTAAGAGTATAACAAGTAGGGGCCCCATCGTTATTCTAGTACCTTGGCTCAGCCAGCCAGCCAGTCTGGTCGCAACGGTTCTCACCGTGTCTCTTGCTTGCATGTGCTTTATTGTACATATTCGCTGTATATATTGTACATACCTGATTATTATTTGGTGAAGGAAATACAGTTGACCCTTGAACAACGCGGGGGTTAGGGGCGCCGACCCCCCCCCAGTCGAAAATCCGTGTATAACTTTTGACTTCCCCAAAATGCAACAACTAATAGCTTATTGTTGACAGGAGATCTTACCGATAATATAAACAGCCGATTAACACATATTTTGTATATGTATTATATACTGTATTCTTACAATAAAGTAAGCTAGATAAAAGAAAATATTAAGAAAGTCATAAAGACAAAATACATTTACAGTACTGTACTCTATTTATCGATACCGTAAGTAGTTTACATCGTGTGTCTGTCAGTACCTACATCAATATTGTCTAATACAAAACATTGTAAATGTTCTACGTATTACTAACAGTAGACATCAAAAATGAAAAGATAATGTGAAAAAGAAATTCATATTTACAGGTAAAAAGATTCATGCATTGATAACGAAGAAGCAGCAATATTACCGCGGATACTCTCGCGATACTTGAGCTCACCGCAATATGACCTCGGATACTCGCGATACCTGAGCTCACCGCAAAATGACCGCGGATACTCGCGATGCCTGAGCTCACCACAATATGACTGTGGATACTCGCGATACCTGATCTCACCGCAATATGACCGCGGATACTCGCGATACTTGAGCTCACCACAATATGACCGCGGATTCTCGCGATACTTGATCTCACCGCAATATGACCGCGGATACTCGCGATACCTGAGCTCACCGCAATATGACCGCGGATACTCGCGATACCTGAGCTCACCGCAATATGACCGCGGATACTCGCGATACCTGAGCTCACCACAATATGACCGCGGATTGTCGCGATACTTGATCTCACCGCAATATGACCGCGGATACTCGCGATACCTGATCTCACCGCAATATGACCGCGGATACTCGCGATACCTGATCTCACCGCAATATGACCGCGGATACTCGCGATACCTGATCTCACCGCAATATGACCGCGGATACTCATGATACCTGAGCTCACCACAATATGACCGCGGATTCTCGCGATACTTGAGCTCACCACAATATGACCGCGGATTCTCGCGATACTTGATCTCACCACAATATGACCGCGGATACTCGCGATACTTGATCTCACCGCAATATGACCGCGGATACTCGCGATACCTGAGCTCACCGCAATATGACCGCGGATACTCGCGATACTTGAGCTCACCACAATATGACCGCGGATTGTCGCGATACTTGATCTCACCGCAATATGACCGCGGATACTCGCGATACCTGATCTCACCGCAATATGACCGCGGATACTCGCGATACCTGATCTCACCGCAATATGACCGCGGATACTCATGATACCTGAGCTCACCACAATATGACCGCGGATTCTCGCGATACTTGAGCTCACCACAATATGACCGCGGATTCTCGCGATACTTGATCTCACCACAATATGACCGCGGATACTCGCGATACTTGATCTCACCGCAATATGACCGCGGATACTCGCGATACTTGATCTCACCGCAATATGACCGCGGATACTCGCGATACCTGAGCTCACCACAATATGACCGCGGATTCTCGCGATACTTGATCTCACCACAATATGACCGCGGATACTCGCGATACTTTATCTCACCGCAATATGACCGCGGATACTCGCGATACTTGAGCTCACCGCAATATGACCGCGGATACTCGCGATACTTGAGCTCACCGCAATATGACCGCGGATACTCGCGATACCTGAGCTCACCGCAATATGAACGCGGATACTCGCGATACCTGAGCTCACCGCAAAATGACCGCATATACTCGCGATACCTGAGCTAACCGCAATATGACCGCGGATTCTCGCGATACCTGATCTCACCGCAGTATTACAGTTTGTACAACAGTTAATTTTGTGCAGTTATGATTTAATATTGCAACTTTACATTTGTTTACATTAGTCTCCAGTGCGAAAAGCGCTGGGTACGATCTTAAGGTTTGTATGTGTAAGTTTTGATAAATTTTAACTTTTTATAATAGATTTGGGTATTTTTTATAGTAGTAAATGGTGAAATAGATTAATATGTACATACATTTTACATATTTGACATACCTAATTTTTTCTTATTTTTTTCGATATTTCTGGACTACGCGGTTCGTCTGCGAGTTTTTTTCAAATTGTCGCGGTTCTCCAAAAAAATTTCAAATATATTTATTGAGAAAGAAAAAATATCCGCGTGTAAGTGGACCCAGCTGCCTTTTTCTGGTTCCTACGTGGTTATCGTGACACTAGACTACACCTGTGTTCGTAATACTGTACAGGCTAATGCAATCTCCAATTACTGTTTTCGTTTGATTATTTTTGAAGACTAACATAAACTCAGGCTGGTGTCCAATGCTGGTGTCCAATGCTGGTGTCCAATGCTGGTGTCCAATGCTGGTGTCCAATGCTGGTGTCCAATGCTGGTGTCCAATGCTGGTGTCCAATGCTGGTGTCCAAGGCTGGTGTCCAAGGCTGGTGTCCAAGGCTGGTGTCCAAGGCTGGTCTTTAAGCAAAAGGTTAATTCAGTTAAGGTCTCCATTTTACCATATGTTCTTTTTATCAAGAGCAGATTAGTTTTAACACACACACACACGCTTGCGCGCACACATGCACGCGCGCACGCATCACAAGAGGCAGTGAGGAAAAAAAAAAAACTACATTCACCCGTGTCGCATGGACAACAAAAGCCGTTCTTGTCAGCTCGTGGCAGCCCCGACAAAAGCAGGTAATGATTCTCTACAACACAAAAGCCGTCACCAACACACACACACACGCGCGCGCGCACGGTATTATACTAGGAGAGTTGCCTACTATTTATATGGTGTTTTCGTAAATGTAGATATGACACTTCACGGCCAGTTATAATGAGAACACTTGTTTGGTGTCGTGGCGAAGCTCCCCTCACTTGGGTCTCACCTGGGAAACACTTCTCATCCGGGAGAGGCACTTATCACATGGGAGAGGTCTCGCGTGAGTGAGAGAGAGAGAGAGAGAGAGAGAGAGAGAGAGAGAGAGAGAGAGAGAAAGACACTCATCTTGGAGAGACACTCCTCGCCTGAAAAGCTGTATACTACGGTGAGAGACTCTCACACATAAGAGCCTCTCTCTCGTCACCTCAGAGAGACTCCTCTCGTGTTCGATACGTTACTATGGCAAAGAGACATTAATTTCAGTGTTAGACACATTAACTTCAATATTAGACACGTTAACGCTGTTAGACAAATTAACTTCAGTATTAGGCATGTTATCAGTGTTAGACACATTAACCTCAGTGCTAGACACATTACTTCAGTATTAGATACTTTAACGATAATTTTAGACACATTTACTTTAGTATTAGCCATGTTAAGATCAGAGTTAGACACATTAACTTCAGTATTAGGCGTATTAAGATCGGTGTTAGACACAACTTCAGTATTAGACATGTTAAGATCAGTGTTAGACACATTAACTTCAGTATTAGCCATGTTAATATCAGTGTTAGACACATTTACTTCAGTATTAGCCATGTTAAGATCAGTGTTAGACACGTTAAGGAAAAAAGTTAAGCACGTTACTCTCCCTGCAAGCTGAACCATCGTCAAGCTGTCTTGCAGGAGCTTGGGACAGAAAACATACTGGCAGACGTTGTCAACAGTCCTGCACCCCCGCTGGTCTGATCCCTCGTGCCACACAGCAAAGGGATCTCTTAGTGCTAGGGGTGTAAAAGAGAGGCTTATAGAGGCAGAGAAAAAGACTGGGAGAGGCTAAGAGAGGCCCGGAGATGCTGGGACAGGAGGAGAGACGAGAGAGTTTTAGAAAAGTATGAAGATGCTGGGATAGGTTGAGAGACGAGAGGTGTTTAGAGAAATATAAAGATGCTGGGATAGGACGAGAAATGAGAGACGTTAGAGAGGTATAGAGTGTTTTAGAGAGGTATAAAGTGCTGGGAGAGGATGAGAAACATAGAAAAATGTTTAAAGGCATACAAAAATCTCAGGCTGGAAGGTACTAGGAGATGCTCTGAGAGAAAAAAGAACTTTAGAGAGGCTGAGAGGCACTTAATTAAAAGAGGCATTGTATAAGAGAGCAAGTGAAACTGAGAGAAATGAATAAATGAAAACAGAAGAGATTTTACAAAAAATGGGAAGGGTATGGAAAACTGAAAATAGAGTAGAAGAGTGAGAAAAGGAGTAGAGGAAAAAAGATAAGTGAGAAAATGAGAAATGAGAGATTACGAGGTATGATGAGATAAAAAGAAAGGAAAGAAGATAAAAGAGGAGAGGAGATACTGTCTTCAACACAGACCTCTTAAAACGGGGTTGCTAATTAAGGAATCCGAGTGAGACGTGTTGTATCTTGTGAAGAACTCTTGATCTAAGGAGTTGGAGAGGAAGCAATATGAGAGGAGAGAATAAGCGAAAAAATATTAGGAGAAAAGAGAGAAGAGAGAAAGAAGAGAAGATGACGACAGCAAAAAATAGTTAATTTGTCGATGACAAAAGATGACAACACGATATCAAGAGAATCTCCTGGTCATCACTCTTCCTTGTCTCCTGGTCATCACTCTTCCTTGTCTCCTGGTCATCACTCTTCCTTGTCTCCTGGTTATCACTCTTCCTTGTCTCCTGGTCATCACTCTTCCTTGTCTCCTGGTCATCACTCTTCCTTGTCTCCTGATCATCACTTGTGTCCTGGTCATCACTCTTCCTTGTGTCCTGGTCATCACTCTTCCTTGTGTCCTGGTCATCACTCTTCCTTGTGTCCTGGTCATCACTCTTCCTTGTGTCCTGGTCATCACTCTTCCTTGTCTCCTGGTCATCACTCTTCCTTGTCTCCTGGTCATCACTCTTCCTTGTCTCCTGGTCATCACTATTCCTTGTATCCTGATCATCACTCTTGTGTCCTGGTCATCACTCTTCCTTGTGTCCTGGTCATCACTCTTCCTTGTGTCCTGGTCATCACTCTTCCTTGTGTCCTGGTCATCAATCTTCCTTGTCTCCTGGTCATCACTCTTCCTTGTCTCCTGGTCATCACTCTTCCTTGTCTCCTGGTCATCACTCCTCCTTGTCTCCTGGTCATCACTCTTCCTTGTGTCCTGGTCATCACTCTTCCTTGTCTCCTGGTCATCACTCTTCCTTGTCTCCTGGTCATCACTCTTCCTTGTCTCCTGGTCATCACTCTTCCTTGTCTCCTGGTCATCACTCTTCCTTGTCTCCTGGTCATCACTCTTCCTTGTCTCCTGGTCATCACTCTTCCTTGTCTCCTGGTCATCACTCTTCCTTGTCTCCTGGTCATCACTCTTGTGAGACCTGTACCCCCACTGCCTGAGGTACCCCAGCAAGTGAGTCCGTCTCCTGTATTATCCCAGTGCTTAACAAAATAGGGAATAGCATAAGAAGGTACAAATAAAAATGGGAACTATGGCGAACTTTTACTTAATAACATAAAGAGTGAGAATACATTATATCCTGACGGAGAATTACATACAATAACCATTGACCTATGAGACTTATTACCAGGGGGAAGGGTAGATGTTATCAGTAACACGGACTTATACTCACTCTTAATTCACCAACCAGCTGACCCGAGATTCGCAACGCGTGGCCCACTGCACACCCGCTGTCCAGAGACCTGCTCACTGGACCTGTCACCCACCTCTGTCTCCTCTAGTCGTTTTCATGAAATTATATGGTGCTCAAAGCACCCCCCTTTCCCATAGGTGTAGACCACGTGTTACGACCTGACGCCAGGCAAGAACAAAAGACCTGAGGCTTAAGCATGGAGGTGTGGCTGACAGCTATTTGCCAAGGTAAGGTGTGGGTAATTAGCTGGACCTCACAACCACACTGACTACATCACACTCTTCCTTGTCTCCTGGTCATCACTCTTCCTTGTCTCCTGGTCATCACTCTCCCTTGTCTCCTGGTCATCACTCTCCCTTGTCTCCTGGTCATCACTCTCCCTTGTCTCCTGGTCATCACTCTCCCTTGTCTCCTGGTCATCACTCTCCATTGTCTCCTGGTCATCACTCTCCTTTGTCTCCTGGTCATTACTATTGTCTCCTGGTCATCACTCTTGTCTCCTGGACATCACTCTTGTCTCCTGGACATCACTCTTGTCTCCTGGACATCACTCTTGTCTCCTGGACATCACTCTTGTCTCCTGGACATCACTCTTGTCTCCTGGACATCACTCTTGTCTCCTGGACATCACTCTTGTCTCCTGGTCATCACTCTTGTCTCCTGGTCATCACTCTTGTCTCCTGGTCATCACTCTTGTCTCCTGGTCATCACTCTTGTCTCCTGGTCCTCACTGATATCTTCTGGTCATCACTCTTGTCTCCGGGTCATCACTCACCCTTGTCTCCTGGTCATCACTCTCTCTTGTCTCCTGGTCATCATCCTCTCTTGTCTCCTGGTCATCATCCTCTCTTGTCTCCTGGTCATCACCCTCTCTTGTCTCCTGGTCATCATAGTTTTTTCCTGTCTGGTCATCACCTCTTCTCTTCCTTCTCTCTTATAATCATCACTTTCTCTTCTCTCTTATAATCATCACCTTCTCTTCTCTCTTATCATCATCACCTTCTCTTCTCTCTTATCATCATCACCTATTTTCTCTTATCATCATCACCTTCTCTTTTCTCTTATCATCATCACCTTCTCTTTTCTCTTATCATCATCACCTTCATTTCCTTCTCTATCATCACCTTCCTTCTTATCATCATCACCTTCTCTTCCTTCTCTTATCATCATCACCTTCTCTTCCTTCTCTTATCATCATCACCTTCTTTCCTTCTCTTATCATCACCTTCACTTCTCTTATCATCACTTTCTTTTCCTACACAACATGACCAAGAATCCTGCCACAACTTTTTAATTTCTCTCCCACAAACTCCTCAGCAGTAAAAGAAATCCAATCTAAGCTCATATAAGCCAGGTATTTAAACTTTATGAAAAAAAGAAAATTTCGAAGTAAACAAATCTAATTAAAGTCGAAGTTAACACACACACACACACACACACACACACACACACACACACACACACACACACACACAGGGGTCAGTCCTAGGACCGGTGCTGTTTCTGGTGTTTGTGAACGACATGATGGAAGGAATAGACTCCGAAGTGTCCCTGTTTGCAGATGATGTGAAGTTGATGAGAAGAATTCAATCGGAAGAGGACCAGGCAGAACTACAAAGGGATCTGGATAGGGTGCAAGCCTGGTCCAGCAATTGGCTCCTGGAGTTCAACCCAACCAAGTGCAAAGTCATGAAGATTGGGGAAGGGCAAAGAAGACCGCAGACGGAGTACAGTCTAGGGGGCCAGAGACTACAAACTTCAATCAAGGAAAAAGATCTTGGGGTGAGTATAACACCAGGCACATCTCCTGAGGCGCACATCAACCAAATAACTGCTGCAGCATACGGGCGCCTAGCAAACCTAAGAACAGCATTCCGACATCTTAATAAAGAATCGTTCAGGACCCTGTACACTGTGTACGTTAGGCCCATACTGGAGTATGCAGCACCAGTTTGGAACCCACATTTATCCAAGCACGTAAAGAAACTAGAGAAAGTGCAAAGGTTTGCAACAAGACTAGTCCCGGAGCTAAGGGGTATGTCCTACGAGGAGAGGTTAAGGGAAATCGACCTGACGACACTGGAGGATAGGAGAGATAGGGAGGACATGATAACGACATATAAGATACTGAGAGGAATTGACAAGGTTGATAGAGACAGAATGTTCCAAAGATGGGACACAGCAACAAGGGGACACAGTTGGAAGTTGAAGACTCAGATGAATCACAGGGATGTTAGGAAGTATTTCTTCAGTCACAGAGTAGTCGGGAAGTGGAATAGCTTGGGAAGCGATGTAGTGGAGGCAGGTTCCATACACAGCTTTAAGAAGAGGTATGATAAAGCTCATGGCGCAGGGAGAGTGACCCAGTAGCGGCCAGTGAAGAGGCGGGGCCAGGAGCTATGTATCGACCCCTGCAACCACAACTAGGTGAGTACACACACACACACCACGCTAATAAATTTGATTGCACTTTGGCACTAGATACGTTGATATTGATTTGATGTTGTTTTTGATCTATCATGTTTCATATTCCATATTGTCTGCTGCCTGTAAATTAGTGGCCCTACCGTACCCCACACGGGGGTACAAAGGTGTATTAAAGTGGAGTGTGGGAGCGCAGGAATGGCATTTCTGGGAATGAGTTCGATGCTCGATGCTCCTGGTTACTATCTCGGAGAATTTCCCTTCAACCTACCTGTTGCAACACTTACAATATTTCATAGCTCGTTAAGAGCACTTGCAAAAGTATGAAAGGTCTAGGGCTAGTATTTGTCACCCTTAGGAGGTTGTATTGCATATATATAATATGTATACTGTGAGTAAAGGCTTACAAGGCCAAAATAAAACCTTACGGTAAACAGTTGATACCTAGTTTAAATTCTTCCAAAAATTTTATGATCATAATTTGTCAAATATAATAAAATTTTGGAAGAATTTAAGCTAATTAGAAATTAATCTAATTTATATAATCCTAAACCTAATATTCATATTGAAATCAAATTTATTTTTTTATGAAGATTGATTCAATTATATTTCACTGAACCATAGACTTGCTTAATACAACTTCTCGGCCTTTTGAAAATTAATTATGTGGTTAAAATCTCTCAAATAAATAAACAGCATGAAATTCTTGTCCAGTTGTCAGTTTGACTGTAATAAACTTTATTAATTTTTTCAAAGAATCTTGTAGATACGACCGTCAGTATTTTTGGGGTAATTTTTAATCAGATTTTTTTTTACTCTATCAAGATTTTTAAATAAAAGTTTGATTTTAAAATTCTTAAGTAGAGAAGGTATATTAAGAAAGCTTTCATGGTAAGGGAGAACCAACATATTCTTGGTTGAATATGATTTTAAATTCAAAATATACAAAGCACCAACAAATGCAGTTCTTACGTACACTATTATCCATCACATCGTGATAGTTAATTTTTTTTTAATTCTCATCCATGTTTTTGAGAGCTTTGCGTATTTACAGCCCAGAAGTTCATAGATGAAAAAATCTTCCAGATTTACGAAATTTCTAATGATCTAAAACACCCAAAACACTTAACCGATAAATCCATTAAAATTGCAAGAAATACTTTTTACAATTCTAAAAAGGACAGTCATTATTCAACCAAGAATATGGTGGTTCTCCCTTACCATGAAAACTTTCTTGATATACCTTCTCTACTTAAGAATTTTAAAATCAAACTTGTATTTAAAAATCTTGATACAGTAAAAAAAAATCCGATTAAAAACTCCTCCAAAAAAGCTGATGGCTGTATCAACAAGATTCCGTGTAAAAAAAATGTAATGAATTTTATTACGGTTAAATTGGGAAAAACCTTGAACTAAGATTACATAATAAATATAGCATTAGAACTGGAGTAGTCTAATCCTCTATTTGTTCATGTGAGAGATTTTAACCACTCAGTTGATATTCAAAAGGCCGGGAAAGTTGTATCAAGCATGTCTATTTTTGAAATTGAATGAAACTTCATAAAAAATAACATTGATTTTAATATGAATAATAATTTAAGGTTATACAATTGAAATTCATTTATAATTAATAAAACATGGAAAGAATTTAAGCTATGTATGACAGGTTCTTGACATTCCCACCCGCATGATACTGGGACAGATGTTATGTTGTAGGTGAGGTGACATCTCAGTTTTATAAGCCTTCGACTATTCTATATTTTTACATGTCATTGATAATGGGAGAAATCACGAAAGCGGTTGGATGCTCACTTTTTTTTTTTAACAGTTGTTTTGCATATTGCAATATCACCTGTTTACTGTGATCTTATTTCGTGTTACTACTAAAAATAACAGTACAAAAGACTCAAGAGGAAACTGATGTACATCTGGAAAGGAAGAACTTCATTACAGAAACCCAGCATAAATTTAGAGAAGTTAAGAAGTGCCTTACGTACTTGCTGGAATTCTGATATAAGATAACAGAAATCAAGAGAGAGAGAGAGCAAGGATGAGGTTACTGCATTTTCTTAAACTGCAAGAATATATTTTGTAAACTGCCTCCCAAGAGTTGGATCAACAAATTAGAAGAGCAGACAGGGGAATGCGAAGAAAAGTTTCAAGTGAATCAATGAATACATAATAGCTGAGAGAGTGATGGTAATATAAGGAACATCAGAGTGGGTGAGATAAGAAGAGGTCCTCCTTAATATACATATATTAACTGACAGAGCAGATCAAATCCTTTGTATTGCTGTTTGCTGATGACGTAAAACTAATGAGAAGAATATGACTGCTGAAGGTGGTTACTAGAGTTTAACCCTGACTAATGGAAGAAAATGCAAATAAGAGAGGGCTAAGAAAGACTAAAGTGCATAAAATGCAAGGAAAGAAGATCCAAAAAGGAGGTATAGAGAAGGACCTGGGAGTAAAAAGCTGCAGTTGAACATTTGGAGGACATATCACTAATATGAGTCACATACAATGCATAAACTGGACCTGACTGGTTATGTTCTCTTTCTAGTGTCTCTATGCCTGCAAGTGGCTATGGCCACCAAAGGAGCATTAAAGCACGTAACATGAGCAGCACATGTAAGGATGGCAGAGCTCACGCCGGCTTCAACTTCCACATACACTGAGCTACATTTCTCAGAGCTCTGAATAACTTATGGAAATTTAATCATCTCTATCGATGTATTGACGCTGGATTCTTTGTATCTCTAATAATGCGGTGAGGGTTATAACTTATTTTAATAAGTTATATAAATTTTGAAGATTTTTTTTGGAGGTATGTACACTCAAGTATTTATGGATATAAATTTGCGGGTGATTTTACTTAATTGCCTCGTAGAGAATCGTCCCTTGGCTCCTGGGCTGCTTCTTAACTGTCGATCGATCAGCGTGGTTTAACTCTGTCATATCTATTTTTGAAATCTTGTTTGGAGTCCGTCTCTCAATCCCGCCCTAGCTCACTCTGCTAGGCTACCCGTATCATGAACATGTCTTGCTAATGTAACTTATGCCCATGTGTATGTTTAACGTCCATCAATCCCGTATTCCAGTCCCTGTGGATGCGCATTTGTATTTTTTGGATGCCGTGATCATATCCTTATGTTCAGTCGACTAGTGTTATGAGCTCAGTCGTATCAACTATTCAGAGTTTTGTTCTCGCTTCCATTACCTCTTCAATTAACAATTCGTAAGTACATCCTATCATTTTGTGGCTCGCCCTGTTCAACTTCCATCTGTGCCCTATGTTCTTGTTCGTCAGTATTATTTATTCTGTACTTCATCATTGTTAATATCCTAAGAATCTTGTAGATCATACAATTTCTCGGACTTTTCGTCTATGCCTCTCAGCTCCAGGACTGAAGAAAGAATGAAGAGTCACATTTCGATGGCTGGAACAATTCCGATGTAACTCGCACTGGGGAGAGAAACCGTATGACGACGTTTCGGTCCGTCCTGGACCGTTGTCCAGAACTAATGTAATTGCGAATCTGTCGTCTTATTGGGTGTTTTGTATGTACTTTATTAAATGAGGGATCCACACTGGTAATGTACACTCGAGGATAGCTCTGGCGTAGGTGGGTATAGCGTCATGTGCGACCCAGCGATAATGCAACAAAGCAAAGAGACGGGATATTAATTAAACAATTGATAACATCACAAGATAAATGAACATAGATTAGCGGACACCATTTAGTGGATTGTATAATTTATCAGAGGAACAGATAAATTAAAACTCTTATAATGCCGTGTGTGTGTGTGTGTGTGTGTTAGTTACCATTTTGTCCTAGGCACATGTCGATTAGACACTAGGCCTGTGTGTGTGTGTGTGTGTGTGTGTACTCAACTAATTGTGGTCGCAGGAGTCGATTCATAGCTCCTCTGTGTGTGGGTGGGTGTAATAGTTGTTGGTATCTGCCTATGTGTTCTTCAGATTGTGTTCTTTAGCTTGTGTTCTTCACTTTGTGTTCTTCAGCTTGTGTTCTATAGATCGTGTTTCCAGCTTGCGACCTCCATGTGTTCAGCTTTTGTTCTATCGCTTGTGTTTTCAACTTGTGACCTTCATGTGTTCTTCATATGTTCTTCAACAGATGCTGTTCACTGTGCCACCATAAGCGTTAGTAAGTTACCAATACCACTCGTCTCTCACTGAGAATTTTCAACATCGATAATTATCGATTATAACCGAATACCTAACAGGATATTTTAGCTCACTCACCGGGATATGAACAACCTTTACCGGGATAAATTGGAGTGTCTCTCTGGGATAATCGAAGTCATTTGAAACGGGATAAACATTAAGAGCTCTGATATTACGGTGACTTCAGTTGTCACGTCGTCACTGAAACAGTGAATATGCGACGTTTACCGAAACACTGAAAATACAGTGTTTACTGAAATAATAAATGAATGTACAACGTTCACTGAAACAAAATATACAACGTTCAGAGCAGTGCTCTAAGGAAGAAAATGTCTGACGTTGAAAGTCAAAATTTAATAAGATGCAAAAGAAAAGCTGCAGGGAGAGCTGTTCAGCAAACTGTAGTCTGTTAGCAGCTGCAGTAACAGCTGTTCAGTAAGCTGTAATCTGTTAGCAGCTGCAGCAACAGCTGTTCAGAAAGGTGTAGTCTGATCGTAATTTTTAAATCAGCAAATGGAACAAAGCAATCTTAAACCAAACCCAGAGTGCCAGGCAACTAATCCTTTATTACCACTCATCCTGTCTACTTTCACTCTTCCTGTCTACCTTCACTCTTCCTGTCTACCTTCACTCTTCCTGTCTACCTTCACTCTTCCTGTCTACCTTCACTCTTCCTGCCAACCTTCACTCTTCCTGCCAACCTTCACTCTTAATGCCAACCTTCACTCTTCCTGTCTACCTTCACTCTTCCTGTCTACCTTCACTCTTCATGTCTACCTTCACTCTTCCTGCCAACCTTCACTCTTAATGCCAACCTTCACTCTTCCTGTCTACCTTCACTCTTCCTGTCTACCTTCACTCTTCCTGTCTACCTTCACTCTTCCTGTCTACCTTCACTCTTCCTGTCTACCCCCACTCTTCCTGTCTACCCCCACTCTTCCTGTCTACCCCCACTCTTCCTGTCTACCTTCACTCTTCTTGTCTACCTTCACTCTTCTTGTCTACCTTCACTCTTCTTTTCTACCCTCACTCTTCCTATCTACCCTCACTCTTCCTGTCTTCCCTTACTATTCCTGTCTTCCCTCACTCTTCCTGTCTTCAATTAATCTCCCTGTCTACCCACAATCTTTCACCCCACACTCCTCGTATCTACCCACAATTTATATATCCACAATCTTTCTCTCTATCTACAATCCTTTTCTTTTCCTGTCTTTTTTTTCACTATCGTATTCTACACCCTACCTAATGACTGTCTACGGACTTTTCACATATCCCAAAAAAGGGAGAATGAGGGCATGTATATTTGGACAATATAAGATACAGGTTAAAAAGAGAAAATGACATGATGTTGGAGAAAATGACTTGGAACATAATAGAGAAAATGACTTGGAACATAATAGAGAAAATGACTTGGAACATAATAGAGAAAAGGACTTGGAACATGGAGAAAATGACTTGGAACATGATGTTGGAGAAAATGACTTGGAACATGGAGAAAATGACTAGGAACATGATGTTGGAGAAATTGACTTGGAATATGATGTTGGAGAAATTGACTTGTAATATGATGTTGGAGAAATTGACTTGTAATATGATGTTGGAGAAAATGACTTGGAATATGATTTTGGAGAAAATGACTTGGAATATGATGTTGGAGAAAATGACTTGGAATATGATGTTGGAGAAAATGGCTTGGAACATGATAGAGAAAATGACTTAGAACGTGATGGAGAAAATTACTTGGAACGTGATGGAGAAAATTACTTGGAACGTGATGGAGAAAATGACTTGGACCATGGAGAAAATGACTTGGAACATGATGGAGAAAATTACTTGGAACATGGAGAAAATTACTTGGAACATGGAGAAAATGACTTGGAACATGATGGAGAAAATGGCTTGGAACATGATGGAGAAAATGACTTGGAACATGATGGAGAAAATGACTTGGAACATGATGGAGAAAATGACTTGGAACATGATGGAGAAAATGACTTGGAACATGATGGAGAAAATGACTTGGAACATGATGGAGAAAATGACTTGGAACATGATGGAGAAAATGACTTGGAACATGATGGAGAAAATGACTTGGAACATGATGGAGAAAATGACTTGGAACATGATGGAGAAAATGACTTGGAACATGATGGAGAAAATGACTTGGAACATGATGGAGAAAATGACTTGGAACATGATGGAGAAAATGACTTGGAACATGATGGAGAAAATGACTTGGAACATGATGGAGAAAATGACTTGGAACATGATGGAGAAAATGACTTGGAACATGGAGAAAATGACTTGGAACATGATGGAGAAAATGACTTGGAACATGATGGAAAATGACTTGGAACATGATGGAGAAAATGACTTGGAACATGATGGAGAAAATGACTTGGAACATGATGGAGAAAATGACTTGGAACATGATGGAGAAAATGACTTGGAACATGATGGAGAAAATGACTTGGAACATGATGGAGAAAATGACTTGGAACATGATGGAGAAAATGACTTGGAACATGGAGAAAATGACTTGGAACATGGAATGACTTGGAACATGAAATGACTTGGAACATGGAGAAAATGACTTGGAACATGGAGAAAATGACTTGGAACATGGAGAAAATGACTTGGAACATGGAGAAAATGACTTGGAACATGATGGAGAAAATGACTTGGAACATGACGTTGGAGAAAATAACTTGGAACATGACGTTGGAGAAAATAACTTGGAACATGACGTTGGAGAAAATAACTTGGAACATGACGTTGGAGAAAATAACTTGGAACATGACGTTGGAGAAAATGACTTGGAACATGACGTTGGAGAAAATGACTTGGAACATGACGTTGGAGAAAATGACTTGGAACATGATGTTGGAGAAAATGACTTGGAACATGACGTTGGAGAAAATGACTTGGAACATGATGTTGGAGAAAATTACTTGGCACATACGAGGTTCGAGGTTCTTGCCAGAGCTTTGGTAAGATGGGTAAGGAAGAAGGATGGGTAAGGAAGAAGGATGGGTAAGGAAGAAGGATGGGTAAGGAAGAAGGATGGGTAAGGAAGAAGGATGGGTAAGGATGGAAACATGGGAAAGGGTTGGGAGGGGGAGGTGGGGTTACAAAGGTAAGTGGCCTAACCACTTTGACGCAATTTAATAAGTGTGTGTATGTAGTGTTATTCGTGTATACGTTACTTTCTTGAAATAGGTATACCTCCTGCCCATCAGTTGCACACATTTATACAGCTGTATACCAGCATGCCACTGAGTTGGGAGGATGCATATTGTTAGCAATTGTTTTTTTTTGTGTGTGTGTTTTTGCGCAAGAGGTCGGATGTAAGGCTGCTGCAGTAGATGGTAGTTGCAAGGCGTTCGATGGTGTTTGGTAGCCAGCCCGGAGTTGGCTAAGCAATTTCTGAGGTGATGTCCTTTCGTAGGGTGTTTCCGAATGTTACAAGGTTAATTGTAAGCTGTAGCTTGGTAAAGGTAGGTCACCCATAATTGGGGAGCATTTATCCTTGTTGGACGTAGAATGGTTCAGGTGGTATCCACTCTTCTAATTCATCGGGGAGGTCACTAAGGATCCCTGGTCGTGGGAAGTTGTCCTTGTGTATGAAACTCCTGACTCTGTTGTAGGGTCATTCTTTGGGTTGGGTGGGGAGGGTGTGTTGATGATGTAGTCGGTGGTATTCATTGGTTGGGGAGGGTTTTCTCCGTCAGGTACATAGAGTTCCTGCATGTCATATAGTTGTCTCTTTAGTTTACTTTGAACATGACGTTGGAGAAAATGACTTAGAAAATGACGGATAAAATGAAGTAAAAATTTAAAGTGATAAAGAAAACGAAGATCGAAATGGAAATAAGTGATGCTGGTGAGAAGGAAATTAAAAATGACGATCGTGCTGCGCAAGAGCTGGTAAGATATTATTATTGTTGTGGGAAAGCGCTAGACCCTGGGGTCGTGAAATACCTGAGGACTGGATGGTAATCAAGTTCAATCCGAGGAAGAGGAGGATAGTTTTAATTCCTAGGCTGAAGATCCTTTCACCGGCATCAAGCCATCTTTGAATGGGAAGGAAAATACGAAAGATTAATAAAGTTAATAGAGCAAATGAGACACGAGAGAGAATGAAGTGGGTAGAGAGAGAACACTAACAAAGGCAGGAAGATGAATAATTGAGGATGCGAGTACAAATCACAATAGAATAGACTCCCAGGCCGAGTACGTAGCAGATATTGTGAAGAGTGAAGCCAAGGATTTCTGCACTTGGTTTTGACCCTTCACGGGAAGGAAGGACCTTCATGCTGGGGAAGGGCTCTTGATCCAAGGACAGCGTCTTTCTCTTCCGGATAAAACACGAATGTCTCCCATTTCCCAGGAATTTAACCCTTCTGCATTAATATAATATATAATGTACTCAGTTTGCAAAAGCTTTATTGAAGGAATATGAGAGACGCCTCGCCCATCCAGTTTATTCTGACATGAAAGACAAGAAAAATCTAAGTTTCATTATAGGGAGAGTTGTTTATCAGCTTATATAGAAAATTGAGGTGACATCGAAAACAGCTAGAAAGATGGTGTGTGGAGTGGGGCGGTGTGTGGAGTGGGGCGGTGTGTGGAGTGGGGCGGTGTGTGGAGTGGGCGGTGTGTGGAGTGGGGCGTGTGTGGAGTGGGCGGTGTGTGGATGAGTGAGTGGGGTGTGTAGTGAGTTTAGTCGGTGGTGGATGGACGCTGTATGCGGTTTATTACGTTTATGGAATTATGGAGTCTTGGAGTGGGGCGGTGTGGATGGGCGGTTGATGACGTTTAGTGCCGGTGTGTGAGTGACGGGTTAGTCGCTTGTGAGTGGCGTTTATTCGATGAGACAGAAAATCTAGTGGTGCTTTAGGGAGGTGTATAGACTAAGAATGAGTGACATGAAATGCTGAAGAGATGGTGTGTGGAGTGGGGCGGTGTGTGGAGTGGGACGGTGTGTGGAGTGGGGCGGTGTGTGGAGTGGGGCGGTGTGTGGAGTGGGCGGTGTGTGGAGTGGGACGGTGTGTGGAATATAGAGAATGAGTCAAGGGGGATGTGTAATGCTAGCAAGTATTTTTTCAGTCTCAGAATAGTTGAAAAGTGGATTCCGGGGGCCACGCCCCCCTCTGCATATTCCCAGACTAGGTCTCCTATACTTTTTACACAGTTTCATGAGTAATTCTAATGGAGTTCTTCAGGGAGGTGGGGCCAGGAGCTGAACCTCGCCAAGCACAACTGGGCGAGTACATTGATCTCATGCACGATACTTCAACAGCCTCCAGCAACCTCAGGTGATATGTGCAGATCCAGCTCACCAGAAGGATAAACATTAGTCACAAACCTTCCAAATGCTCCAGTCTGTGTCAGTTTATTCATGACAAAAATCATGGGCCTTTTACGGAGGTAGAAGATAAATGAGACATAAATGTCTACAGAATTAGTTGGCCCGAGGCGTTGTCGTGGAGTTTCTTTCTATGTGCGGGTTGTTTGTGTAAAATCGGCCTCGTTACAGACCGGGCCGCTGGGGCATTGAACCCTGAAACCCTCTCAGTATACTCTCCAGGAGGCAAATCGAAATTAAATATACAGAAAATCCCTAGTTATACCCATGGGCTCATTTAAAGATCGGGAATAAAGCTTAAGGGAGAGTGGATGGAAGTTAGATCCAAATGATCAACAGTGATGCTAGAAGACGACTAATGGAAGCATACATGAAGTACAATTGCAAAGATAGTTACGCCAAGGACCACGAAGCAAAAACAAAAATTGTGAAACTCGTCATCTGCAGTAAAGAGACGCAGCCATGAGCTGAGACTCGACTTCTACAACCATGACTGGGTAAGGACAACTCCCACCAATCTGCGGTGTGCACAGATTCCTCTCATATGTTTTCGTTTTTTTAAATGTAAGGTTGGCAGTGTGTCAGGAGAAGGCAAAAAGTGCATTTTGAACTGAGCCGGGAAAATAGGCAACGAAAGTGGAAATAAGTGAGAAAAATAATGTAAATCACATTACGAGCAGCTGGGTAAAGTCAGAGTGACAGTGAGAGAATTGTTGAGGGAGAAGTTCGACAGAGACTGTGATAAAAGTGCTGAGACACAGTGTTGTTCTCAGTATCTCGTACTTGTTGGCAAGCATGTGTGAGGACCAAGTGAAATTGTAAAATGACGAGCCCAAACCACCATTGTTTGCAGTGAGAGATGACGATGACGGTAAACAATGTTGCAACACTGTAGCAGGAACCCAGTACGCTAACTCGTTCTATATGCCAACTGATACACTTCATATATTTTTTCCTCCGTTTGTCTTTACAAGCTAAACGCTGTTAACCTCCCCACTTCAGCACATTGCCAAGCCTCGTTAAATATCCCATCCAGGATACCACCCATAAACGTAGACTAAGACACCAACACCTATTTATGCTTCATGAACAGGAACAGTGGGCGTAATGTTCGTATGTGTCTCATTACTGTGGAACCCAGGACTCATTGGTTAACACTATCACTCAGTTATATGAGTAAGACTTCCAGGTGTCTAGATTCTGGTGAAGGAGACACTTGATGAAAGTTGCTTCTTCTTTCTTAAACCAGTACTATCTCCCATTTTCCAGGCACTGCATCACCCGGGTTTAGTGCTTCCCCGTAAGCAATATAATAATTTATGAGTGGGGGGGGGGGTAAAGAGGTATCGCTCCGTTCCTTATAAACACACACCACTTAGTATCCTTATATTAATTGCAACAGAAAACATTATCTGCTCACTTGCTTTCTGGAGCCCATCTGTGACTCAGCTGTCAAGTTTTCTTTTTTTTGAGAAAAAACTTAGAGTTAAGAAAGAGACTTTTTTAAGAGAGACCCGTGTGTGTGTGTGTGTGTGTGTGTGTGTGTGTGTGTGTGTGTGTGTGTGTGCGCGCACTTTGCAACAGTGATCCACGAAGCCAGGGGCGTTACAAGTGAAGGAACTGAACCAACAGAAGTAAAAAGAAGACTGAGAGCAGGATTCGATATGTAAGCAGTACACTGTATGACAGGAGGACTAAGACTGAGATGACTCGGTGTGTAAGAATTAGACTTGAGAAGAGAATTCGATGTGTAATAAGCAGACTGTTGAAGTTTGTTTTTGTGTGATATTGTGTGGGGAATTTGTCTTTTTTTATTATTTGTATTAATACCTAATTCTTTAATCGTTTTTTTCTGAATTTCGTCAATTCTAAACAAAATATTACACTGAAAAATATTAATTTCTAATTAATCTCCTGAAATTATTTTAATTTATCCTATATCTCCCTATTATTCTCAGTCTGTCTTCTCTCCACATCCCTCCGATATGACCTTTGGGCCAGGCCGGCGGTCACTGGTTAATGCAATTCCAGCGCTGCTGCAATGAAACCTTTGAAGTTGCCGTAGCTCCTGAGCCCATAGTGGAATGCCTGACGATATCATTATTGCCCTAATGATTCCTTATATGAATACGCCCATGCTAAGAGAAGTTTTCCCATTTATTCTAGTAAATGTATTATCATTTGTTAACCAATGCTGTTATCTAGTACCAGTAATTAAGATATGTTTATTAAGAAGTTTCCAGTGAGCGAAACGTTTCCTTTATGCCACATGTATTTAATAGTTAATTTGAAATAAATTATAAAATTTAATTTTTCAGTCACATAACACTCATCTGTTACATAAATCCTTCATTTGTAAAATGAAATATAATATTTGTGACCAGTGACATTGTTATGACTAATATATATGATGTTATATGTATATATATATATATATATATATATATATATATATATATATATATATATATATATATATATCAATAACAACACTGCGCTAGCCCGGGTTCGAACCCATGTTGTACTGGCCCGTCATTGTGAGCGAGAACCACATGACGCCTTTACCCACAGGACCACCCAACCCTACAAGAACCAACCACAGAGCTATCTATGTGTTTTTACCTTGGTCTGAGGACATACGGAGGTGTGGGAGCTTTCAAGCTAACCTATAAAATGTGCATAACTGCGATAAACCACCTCAATTACTGGGAACGCTTGAAGTTCCTAAATCTGTACTCCCTAGAACGCAGGCGGGAGAGATACATTATTATATACACTTAGAAAATCCTAGAGGGACTAGTACCTGGAACTCTCTCCAGGTAAACTCCAGGTAATATGTCGTGATGTCGTACCGAATAAGTAAAACTTGGTATTTTGGCTTAAATAGCAACGCACTTCTTGCCGAATAGGGCAAGCGAAAATTTGGGTATGCAATAATTTCGTAAAAATTATTCTGAGTCTAACGAAAAAATATATTCCTTTGTGTTCGTTTATTATTAAATTACTGTAAACTTATATAAAATATATTTAGTTGGATTAGGCTAAATTAAATTGCACTTGTTATAATAAGGTTTGGTAAGATTCCTAATTTTTTTTTGGTACAAAATCATTAATTTTTATAGTAATATAAATAAAAAAATATATATATATTTAAATGTATAAGAGAAAATTTTAGAAAGGACTTAATTTTAAATGAGTTCTTGCTAACTGACCAGTTTTACCTATTCGGCACGACATATAGTATATGGTTATGTAGTAAGATCACAGCAAACAGGTGATATCACAAAATGCATATATGGTTATGTGTGCCATGTTCATTTGATGCAGCTATATATATTATATACCAATCAACAAGTATCATTGAACACATGATATATCATTTATAATATTCGTGTTAACTTCAAGGTTTAGTTAGCACTCTACTGCCAAGACTGCAAATGACTACTGACCACAATATTAAAGAAAAGACACAGCAGAAGAAAGTTTTATCAAATCATGATTTGATAAAACTTTTAGCAGGTCATTTGATAAAGTTTTATAAAGTTTTAACATAGCTAAAGGTTTGTTCCATTAGAAACTAATTCTACTGGGTGAGACTTTTTTTCATTCTACATAACTATATTTATACTCACAAGTATTCTCGAGTGTTGTACTGATCGTAGTGGAATTAAGTTACGTGTTCATAAAGTGTAAGGAGATTCTGATTCTTTATTTGCTGAAAATTGTCACCAAAGGGATTTTTCTTAGGCCATATATTAACATGAGAGGGATTACTAGCCAGTTACTGCTGCCGAGTTTAGATGCTTTGCCACTGGAATTTAGGTTTGGCATGTAACGGGTTACTTATCGGCCATATTGGACGTGAAGTTGTATTGACAAATACACACAACGCACAGATGTGTGACTTAAGTAATTAGCAATTATACATTAGATTCATTTAAATGATGAATATATCTTACCAAATTATGGTCCTGGTGATATATACTAACGTCTTATAGGCAGACAACTAATATTGACCAACAACTAGCTACCTCACCTGTTCTGTGAGTTCTAATTCACATTGGGAGGCGAACATAAATTATTGTAGTACATGCAGTGGCCAGCATCACCTCGTCCAGTATTATCTTCATTATCAGCCTTATTATAACCGTTTCACAATGTATCTGAACCCTTCCAGATACATGATATATTCACTCCTTTCATGGTCCCCAATTTTGTGTCGATATACCCTCCATCGTCCTCGATGACCCACGATTAAATTCTGTTAATGTTTATGTTTTGCCATTTTTCGATGCTCTTCTCTTAAATGAATATATTATGAACATATATTTAATTATATTCAGTGACATTTCCAGGTGTGTGATACATTTTCCTTATCAGAATATTAATTTCCTCTAAATTACACTGATAACATTTTGCCTAATTACAATAAATAAGGAACTGTAGAAAATATAAGTTCTCATATGACTAAACACCTTTTGAAAGTTACATTAAAGATGCATACCAACTCTATTACATAAATGTTATTTTCCTGTTAATTACCACACTCAAATCACAGGAAAATTATCGTGAAAGACTCTTCAAGACTACGGTGCTCTTCACCGACTCCAATTCTGAGGGACAGATTACCTCATCTTTAGTATATAGTTCTACCGTCTTCCAATTATGTCCTTGAATTTGTATTGATAAAGCCACTGGAGGTCGAAACGTCTACAATAAAAATCCCCAGATGTTGCACATGTGTCAAATTTTTCATTACACTCTTCAACAACAATTCCGTTTTTCCAGTGTTGAAGTAATGAAGTTGATCAGGAAAGGCTTTTTCCAGTACTAACACGGAAACAAAAAGCGGGAATGGTCTATATAAAACTGACCAGAGAGCGCCTGCACATACCGACAGTTGCACGAATCTTTTCGTAGTTACAGTACACATATATTGAAAATTCGAAGCCGATTTTAAGAGGCGTTCTGGAGGAAGAAAGAAGGTATAATCGGGGATACCTGAAGGTACCCCTCGGGGATACCTGAAGGTACCCCTCGGGGATACCTGAAGGTACCCCTCGGGGATACCTGAAGGTACCCCTCGGGGATACCTGAAGGTACCCCTCGGGGATACCTGAAGGTACCCCTCGGGGATACCTGAAGGTACCCTCGGGGATACCTGAAGGTATCCTCGAGGATACCTGAAGGTACCCTCGGGGATACCTGAAGGTACCCTCGGGGATACCTGAATTTACCTGAAGGTATCCTCTGGGAAACCTAATAACGATTAATAAAATTCGCAATGTGGGTTTAAACAAAACTAACTTTAATTATTAAAAGAAAATCTAAGAAGAATTTTAGGAATTGCCATGACCGTGATCAGGTCACAACCGGTCAAGGACAGATCGAAACGTAGTCTAAGATTTCCATTTCAGAAAGTAAGTTGTAAAAATCTAGAAAAATGTGGGAATGCGGTGTGTGAATAATAGGCCGAGAGGAAAAGGAAAGAACAGTGTAACAATGTAAGTAGGGCTAAGGAGTGTGGACAAAAATATGAGAGGATCAAGACAGAATAATATAGGAATACGGAATTATCTAAAAGTGTGAAGTGTGTGTGTTTGTGTGTGTGTGTGTGTGTGTGTGTTGTGTGTGTTTGTGTGTTTGTGTATGTGTACTCAGTTGTACTCACCTAGTTGTGGTTGCAGAGGTCGATCCACAGCTCCTGGCCCCTGCTCTTCACTGGTCGCTACTAGGTCACTCTTCCTGCTCCATGAGCTTTATCGTACCTCTTCTTAAGAGTGTGTATGTGTGTGTGTGTGTGTGTGTGTGCGCGCGCATTTATGCACGTGTGCGCTTATGTGTGTGAATGTGCGTGTACGAATTTTTTTCCCAACCTAGAATAACAATTCAGTAAATAACGGGGGGGAAAAAAATAGAAGTATTCACAGTATTTACGATTCAAATGTAGCAGAGGAGGATTGTTGAATATTCATATTCAGCAAATACAGAGCAATAAGGAATACATTGCACACAGAGAAGGGTGTCTACACAGAGCCGAATATAAAGGTTTCAGCCAGTTGAAGTGTTAGTAGGGTGAGGGAAGGTCTGGGGATCTGTAATGGAAGTGTAAGGAATTAGAGGGAAATTATGAATTGTCTAGGGAAGTATTAAGGACTCGTTTTGTTAATGTTATGAATTGGTTATAAAACTTTCAGGGATTGACTAGAGAAGTGTAAAGGATTGAATATCAAAAAAAAAAAATGAATTCGCTAGGCGAGCATAAGGGATTGTTAAGAAAAATATAGAGGTGAAAGGTATTTTTTAGACAAAAATATGGATTAGCAAGTAAAAATAGAGATAAATTGGAGAAGTGACAGGTATTAGCTAGAAGGCGTTGGAGAGGGGAGTAGCAATCAAATATTCAGGATATCAGTTGGTAGAACATAGCAATAAAGAATTAAGCATGTTCTTCGCAAATACCAAATGATATGTGGTTAGGAATTGAACATAGCAAGCAGTGAGAAGGAAGTAAGGAAGATGACGTATGTCTGAAACGTCAATGTTGACCTAGAGAATAATCACTGTGATTGAATCAATTTTGAGAGCTAACGTGAATGAGTGAAGAAGCTGTCATGGTCACCTGTGAGAGACGTCACTGTCATGGTCACCTGTGAGAGACGTCACTGTCATGGTCACCTGTGAGAGACGTCACTGTCATGGTCACCTGTGAGAGACGTCACTGTCATGGTCACCTGTGAGACGTACTGTCATGGTCACCTGTGAGAGACGTCACGTCATGGTCACCTGTGAGAGACGTCACTGTCATGGTCACCTGTGAGAGACGTCACTGTCATGGTCACCTGTGAGAGACGTCACTGTCATGGTCACCTGTGAGAGACGTCACTGTCATGGTCACCTGTAGAGACGTCATGTCATGGTCACCTGTGAGAGACGTCACTGTCATGGTCACCTGTGAGAGACGTCACTGTCATGGTCACCTGTGAGAGACGTCACTGTCATGGTCACCTGTGAGAGACGTCACTGTCATGGTCACCTGTGAGAGACGTCACTGTCATGGTCACCTGTGAGAGACGTCACTGTCATGGTCACCTGTGAGAGACGTCACTGTCATGGTCACCTGTGAGAGACGTCACTGTCATGGTCACCTGTGAGAGACGTCACTGTCATGGTCACTGTGAGAGACGTCACTGTCATGGTCACTGTAGAGACGTCACTGTCATGGTCACCTGTGAGAGACGTCACTGTCATGGTCACCTGTGAGACGTCACTGTCATGGTCACCTGTGAGAGACGTCACTGTCATGGTCACCTGTGAGAGACGTCACTGTCATGGTCACCTGTGAGAGACGTCACTGTCATGGTCACCTGTGAGAGACGTCACTGTCATGGTCACCTGTGATAGACGTGACTGTCATGGTCACAGGTGACCATGACAGAGTGTGTGGGTGAGGGGGGTGTCAGTATAGTTGTGTGTGGGTGAGAGGGGTTCCAGTATGGTAGTGTGTGGGTGAAAGTGCCAGCATGGTAGTGTGTGGGTGAGTGGGGTGTCAGTATAGTTGTGTGTGGGTGAATGGGGACCCAGCATGGTAGTGTGAGGGTGAGAGAGGTGCCATCATGGTAGTGTGTGGGTGAGCGGAATGCCAGCATGGTAGTGTGTGGGTGAGCGGAGAGCCAGCATGGTAGTGTGTGGGTGAGCGGAGTGCCAGCATGGTAGTGTGTGGGTGAGCGGAGTGCCAGCATGGTAGTGTGTGGGTGAGATGGGTGCCAGCATGGAGCGGTGCCAGAGTGAGAGTGCCTGAGAGAGAGACAGACCCTGGCACTCTCCTGGCTCGTGGGAAACACAGTATTGGATATAGATTCTCCTCTCTTTCATTTACTTTTTCTTTTGCTTCACCTTTTTTCCAGTTTTTCTTATTTTCATTCTGTCTTGTTTTCTTTTCTACCTCTCTCTAGTTCGCTGTCCATTCTCAACTACTGTGTCTTACCATGTACCTTTCTCTTGTTCTTCACTTTCTTCAGTCCCTGCTCTTTGTTTTTCTCTGCTCGTGTTCATGTTGAAGGAACCATGGTTCGAATCCCCGCTTATTCATCTGCTTATTCATGGACAGTCTCCCATTGTCGCTGACCGTGTTTATATGTATATACATATATATAATGTGTGTGTGTGTGTGTGTCTAATTTATCAACTTGTCGGTTCTCTGAACCATTTATCTAAATTCTCATTCTCTTCTCACTTTCTCTCTTCTCTCTCTCTCTCTCTCTCTCTCTCTCTCTCTCTCTCTCTCTCTAAGCACGGCTCGGATTAGTTCCATCAATATCTTGTATTTCTTAAAATTTATACTATAAATAAATTCCTGTTGCAACATTGCAGATTGGGATCTTTTGGCTGCCATTCTCTCCATTTCCCTCAGCCACGTATAAGCCGGAGTCTTCGTCTGGAAAAGTTGCTAGAAGCGTGATACAAAATCCTCTTCTCATACTATTCGTTGTAAAAACGACGTAATACCCTAACGAGATGAACTTCGGTCGCTGCCTGATCCATAAAATGTATCCCAGTATTGCATAACCCCTGTCCCATGTACGCCAGTGCACGCGGAAAGAATAGTGCAGAGTGTGGCATAAGTTTATAATGCAGATAATTGCTAATACTGAAGATCTGAAGCGAACCAGAAGAAGTATTCATAAGTTATCACTTTGACACTAATATCCCAATATTTTCAATAAAAATGAAAATTAGAATGTAATATCCACAGCTAATTTAAACATTTCATTACGAAGCATTTTATAGTGATATTGAGGATACACAGATGTTATGTACATATAATAAGATATTATGTACGTTTAACCTTGGATAACCAAATAATGTCATACTCATATTCTTCAGTTATTTCACAGATACCAATTCGATTAATAAAGTTGGCATAGTGAATAAATGTTATCGGAGCCATTCCACGATGCTGATAATGATAATAATAATATTAATACCTTTATTTACTACAAGTACAAGGTATACAGTCCTAGCTATATACAAAGCCACTTTTTATGCAGAGCATTTCGGGCAAATTAGGTCAGTTTTGTCCCAGGATGCGACCCACACCAGTCGACGAACACCCAGGTACCCATTTTACTGATGGATGAACATAGACAGCCGGTGTAAGGAAACACGTCCAATGTTTCCAGCCCTTCGCCGGGAATCGAACCCGGACCCTCACCGTGTGAATCGAGAACTTTTGCCACCAGGCCACCGGGCACCGTGGTTCAACAACTTTGGCAACTGGGTATCTGCATTTCCCAGTTCAAAACATCTAGGCTTAGTTACCGTACACCTGCGTTGAAAATTCTCTGCCGATCGGATAAGTCCTTACCGTGTTGTGAACGAAATGAAAACGAAAAGTTGGAAGAAAAAGAAGAAAACGGGAAAAAAATCTGGCAACAAATTAAAGGTCTCACTTCAAGAATACCTAATAAGTTTGAAAGCGGCCGTTCGTGCAGTACTTTACACACATAAATGTGACGTATGTTTTTACAGCATTAGAGTGTGCAGTTACGGCGGCAGCTCCTGTCTGACCTCTTGAGACCAGAATATGAATCTTGAGTTCGTAATCACACACACACTCTCTCTCTCTACTATCTATCTATATATCTATCTATCTGCCTCTCTCTCTCTCACACACACACACACACGCATATACAACAGGCCTAGTGTCTAATCGACATGTACCTAGGACAAAATGATAACTAACACACACACACATGATATATATACAAATTGTATTTAATGTTTTACAGTGGCTTATGTTATCGGCACTACAAGTTATTTATGGCTTCATAAATTACTTCACAATGTTTGAAAATTGAATGTGTGGCGGAGAGAGGAGGAGGTGAGAGAGGAGGGGGAGAGGAGGGGTGGGGAATAGGAGAGGGGAAGCTGTAGGATGAAAGGAGGGGGGAAAGAGGAGTGAAGCTGAATATTCATGGTAATAGAGAAAGGGATTGGTGAATGAGAGGAAGGAGTGAAAGGGACAATAATGGGTTGTTAAGTGAGAGGAGAGGGCGAGAGAAGAGAACAGGGAGAAAGAATGAATGAATGGGTGGGAGGCGGGTGGAGGTGTGGGTGGCCGGGGAGAGGGAAGGGAGCAAAGAATATGTGGATGGAGGGAAGGAAAGAGGGAGTAGTGGGATGGAAGGGATTCGAAGAAGGACGAGGAGGAGGAGGTGGGGAAGCAAAGATTTTTGAGAAAAGCAGAATAGAGAAATACATATGTAATAGAGCCTTGTGCTCTATTACTGGACTCTCCTGGAGCTCTATTAGCTACCACAAGGCTCTGGTATATAATTGCTTGGGAAGCAGTGACGGGGGTTTAGAGGGATAAGAGCTGTAGCTGGTTACATAGCCTGATGCTGGTCAGTCCTGTGTTAGAAGCATCAGACAGCCCAGTCATTTTGCTATAAAGTCTGAGGGAAGATTGTGAATCTTATTGTAACCTTCACAGCTCAGTGGTAGGGTATTATTAATTTATTATTTTATTGGTGTTATTAAATTCAGGGGGAAACACTAAATCCTTAGGGGTCATGTAGCACCTGTGGGAATGGGAAACAATTATAATCGATTCAAGAGAAGAAAGGGTATGTCTAATTCCTTGGATCAAGAGAACCACACCGGCATCAATCGAGTCCTCTCCCTTGTAGGGTGGGAACAAAGGTCTTGCACTTTCTAGACCTACGTTTGACTCATGTCCAATTCTTGAAAGAAAATATATAAATACAAGACGAGAAATATCCTCATATGTAGATAAAATAGGAAAAAAAAGATGCATGATTCAACCCTCAGTCAAGGTCCTCTTCAGAAGATACCTGTGAATGAGAAATAAGTATGTTATAGTGAATGGGTGTATGGATTAGGGGAAGGTATTATATGGTGCTACATGTATGTATAACACATGTGCAACACCTAGGTATTGGCAATAAGGAGACTCACGTGTTGAGTGCGTGTTCTATTCATCAGCTGGTCGGTACTGTACATCTCATGAAATAAAAAACAATAACCTTCCCCATAGGAGAAACTCATGACGACGTATCGGTCAGACTTGAAACATTAACTACTTACCCACCAGTAGAGAGTTACCCCAACTGATGGCTGGTCTGTGGGGAGGTATCTTCACGCTGAGGTATCTTCACGCTGAGATATCTTCACGCTGAGGTATCTTCACGCTGAGATATCTTCACGCTGAGGTATCTTCACGCTGAGGTATCTTCACTCTGAGGTATCTTCACGTTGAGGTATCTTCACGCTGAAGTATCTTCACGTTGAGGTATCTTCACGTTGAGGTATCTTCACGTTGAGGTATCTTCACGCTGAGGTATCTTCTGGAACTCTGGTAGTAACCACAGTCTCTTGTTATTGAGGGATTGTTAATAAAACAAAGGAACTTGTAGTTGTCGTAACAGATGTAGTGCCTACATACAATATATACATAAGAGTTGCAAATCTTATTGTAGCCTGAACAGCTTAGTGATTACAACGTCCGAATCTTGCATATTCCTTGATATATATATACACAGAGATATATATATACATACATACACAGAAGATGTGTGTAAGTACATGAAATCTCTCCGGTTTTATTTTCTATTTTCACTATGGTATTTTTTCATGCGGAGTTAAATATACAGTGAGTGAAAGTGAGAGTGAGTGAAAGTGAGAGTGAGTGAAAGTGAGAGTGAGTGAAAGTGAGAGTGAGTGAAAGTGAGAGTGAGTGAAAGTGAGAGTGAGTGAGTGAAAGTGAGAGTGAGTGAGTGAAAGTGAGAGTGAGTGAGTGAAAGTGTGAGTGAGTGAATGAGTGAACATATTTATCATGAAAAGCACATATGCATTTTAATGCAAGTAAATTTACATATGAACGAGAAAGTTTAACATGAGCGAATTAATTCGTATATCACAAAGTAAACTAACCAAAAATTCCTTTGTATACCATTAAAAAATTACTCCCACACACTCATAATGTGACAACACTTCTGTTACTCGTGTATATCCCACAAAACGAAGTATAATTATATTATTCTTGTTCATGGTTTGGAAAGACACGTGAGTAAACACTAGGACATATTTATTAAAAGACGTTTCGGTCCTGGGGACCTTGATCACGGTCCCAGGTCCAAAACATTTTCTAATATGTCAGTGTTTACTCACGTGTCTTTCTAAAAAAAAAAGTCTGTATCTATTACTAATGTTTATACCATGATTGTTCATATATGTTATAGGTAGGAAGGAGACCGTAGAGACAGACATATGGACACGAATGCCAGTATACAGAACAAGCATATCGTGGAACTATGTTTCGCTCTGAGAATAGGTTTTCAGGTTATGTCTTGGCTTGCAAAACCAGTACTTCGAGCGAAGCGTTGACTCAATAAAAGGCTTGTATCACATACTTGTATCTCTGTCCACTTGTCTCTTTGTCCACACTAAACATGAAAAATATCTATCCATTCGGAGAGAGACAGAGAGAAAATGCAAACATCCAATTATCAAATTGGAAAACACAGAACTGTCAATAAACCAAGAGAACCGAAAATGCCAGTTGTAATGTTTCCTTGGCTCTCTGGCATCAGCCACAATAAGCATCCAATAATTCCCTCAGTAAGATGTTGCCATGGCAACCAAAGAGCCGAGACACGTTCTGACGGTGCAGAGTGGCATCATCAGCCACGCCAATAACAATACGTTTGTGGCTGCAAATAGAGAAAAGGAGAGATAAGTTTGGTTGATGATGACACCAGCGGCGGTAGCAACGAGCGACGTATGGTAATGACTAGGTGATTGCATCTCCCAGTGGGTCTCCTACTTACCAGCGTGAAAGACTTTATATTCAAAGGATTCTAGCTGTTCTTTCCCTCTGGGATCAAATTGCCTCCCATCATCCGTATGTATTACCCCTTAAGGAGTTAACGATTCTTGGTAATAATAATAATAAGAATAATTTATAATAATGTGAACCTATTGCTGTCCCTATTATATATTTTTGATGGATCTTTCGAGGAACCTATGCCAGTGAAGAGCTCTAGGTCCAGTGAGTTACAGCTACCCTCCCCGTCCCTTGGATCTAGCTTGATTACCTCCCTGGGGGTCAGCGCCCCCGCGGCCCAGTCCATGACCAGACCTCGCGATGAATCAGGGCCTGATCAACCAGGCTGTTGATGCTGGTCGCACGTAAACCGACGTATGAACCACAGCCCGGCTGGTCAGGTACTGACTTTAGAGGGCTGTCCAGCTCCCTCTTGAAGACAGCCAGGGGTCTATTGGTTGTGTTGTCTCTTAGCGAACTCGTGGCGCCCCTGATTTTCATTAGGGGAATGTTGCATCTCCTGCCGAGTCTTTTGCTTTCGTAGGGAGTGATTTTCGTGTGCAGATCTGGGACTAGTCCTTCTAGTATTGGTAAAAATTTGCCACTATCACATCTGCGAGGAAACTGATAGGATGGATAATGAGAACATTCAAGACAAGACATGCTAAGCCAATGATGATCCTTTTTAAATCTCTTGTTCTCTTTAGGCTGGAATACTGCTGAACATTAACATCCCCATTCAAGGCAGGTGAAATTGCAGATCTAGAGAATGTACTGAGAACCTTTACTGCACGTATAAGTTCCATCAAACACCTTAACTACTGGGAATGCTTGGAAGCACTTGACTTGTACTCACTGGAGCGCAGGCGGGAGAAATATATCATAATCTACACCTGGAAGATTCTGGAGGGACTGGTCCCTAATCTGCACACAGAAATCACTCCCTACGAAAGCAAAAGACTTGGCAGGCGATGCAACGTACTCCCAGTGAAAAATGGGTGCGCCACAAGTACACTAAGAGAAAACACTAAGTGTCTGGGGCCCAAGACTATTCAACAGCCTCCCACCTATAGGCCCCTGGCTGCCTTCAAGAGGGAGGTGGACAGATACTTAAAAGTTAGTGCCAGATAAGCCGGGCTGTGGTTCATACGTTGGACTACGTGCGGCCAGCAGTAACAGCCTCGTTTATCAGGCCCTGATCCGCCGGGAGGCCTTGTTGTGGAACGGGCCGTGGGGGCGTTGATCCCCAGAATGCCCTCCAGGTAGACTCCAGGTATATCAGTTTCACTAAATTTCAATTTACCTCTTCTGAACGGTTTCAGTATGTAATGTAGGTCAACTGTGCTTGTGAGGTCAAAAGGGAGACCTAACTAACCAGTGTAAATTGTCACAGCCCTTACCTTGGCAGAGAGGTGTTAGAAATGTGGAAGCCTCCTGGCGCCGGACGTCTCAGGTCTTATTGTTCGAGAAGTCTATCCTTTGTGTGATAACTGTAGGCGTCAGGTCTTAACATTACAAGTATTAAGGGAAAGGATAATATACATTGTTTCGTTTCAGTGCAGGCAAATTTGTTGATGTAATAAAACAGTAAAAAAATTTGAATCATTGGAGTCCGTTCCATAATTGGAGAATGATCAACTGATCGGCTTCAAATTTTCACTATTTGTGTGGTTCCCCGAAAGCAAGGCTCAGGTTGGTATTAGGTTATGTTAAGTAAGTTTTGTCAGGAAACAGGACAAGTGTTCCTTGATGCGGGTCTTTGGTCAAACGATGACCCGCAGCTGGAGCTTTTGGTCTTCTGACCGATTAATTACTGGAGAATGCATTTTCTGATCGGCTTCAAACTTTTATCATTGGTGGACGTTATTAAAATCACAGCTTGTCACTCACTTTAAGCTGTGTAAGTTTTCAATCTCTCAATATATATATATATATATATATATATATATATATATATATATATATATATATATATATATATATTATATATATATTATTTATTTACATTATTGCATTATTTTGCCTTGATGCTATTTTTATTTAAAAGTTTTCCAGGGAGGATATTTTCATGAAAGGCATTGCATTTCAAGCACCTCATTGCTGGGAAATATTTCTTGTCTTCGCGAGATATTTGATCTCTCTATAAAGTTTGAAAACACCTTTTGCATAATAGTTTACATTCAGTTTTTCCTATCTAAATCTGGCAATTTTTACCTTTCCTGCCTCATTTTCTATGTAAAAATGTCTGATTTTCCTCAATATTTTTTCCTTTACCCTTATGTTTAAAGACTGAGTTTTCTCCGAGGAATTTTAGGCACCTTCAACTAGGTCTCTGGTGTGGTCTTGGGTGCTAGGTCTTGTGTGGTCATGATCAGGTCTGATAGGATCTTGACCACCATATCTGGTAGTGTGGTCCTGACGATAAGGTTGAGTGAGGTCTTGACGGCCAAATCCTATGTGGTCTTGACCAGGTCCTGTGAAGTCTTGGCCTCGAGGTCCTGTGAGATCTTGACATCTAGGTCTGTGATGTCTTGACGATCAAGTCCTGTGCAGTCATGACGAGCAGGTCCTGTGCAGTCATGACGAGCAGGTCCTGTGCAGTCATGACGAGCAGGTCCTGTGCAGTCATGACGAGCAGGTCCTGTGCAGTCATGACGAGCAGGTCCTGTGCAGTCATGACGACCAGGTTCTGTGCAGTCATGACGACCAGGTTCTATGCAGTCTTGACCAGGTCCTGTGCAGTCATGACGACCAGGTCCTGTGCAGTCATGACATCCAGGTCCTGTGCAGTCTTGACATCCAGGTCTCATATATCTCGAAGATATGTCGTCTCTCCGCTTATCTCTTTTGCTCTCAAGCATCAGAGATTTTCATCAAAAAATCTTTCTAGAAGTTTTCGTCTCAAAGCTCCTCCCGCTCTCTCATCTCCTCTAAAGTTTCCAACTTATTATCAAAGTCCAAGTGTAAGTCTTTTTCTCAATCTTCGTCTCATTCAGCTGTTTAGAGTCCAAAGCTGTAAATAGTGACTTCATATTTTGTATTTTTTCTTCCCTCGAAAGTATTTAAAGGAGAGTGATTTATACTTTGGAAAGTATTTAAAGGAGAGTGATTTATACTTTGGAAAGTATTTAAAGGAGAGTGATTTATACTTTGGAAAGTATTTAAAGGAGAGTGATTTATACTTTGGAAAGTATTTAAAGGAGAGTGATTTATACTTTGGAAAGTATTTAAAGGAGAGTGATTTATACTTTGGAAAGTATTTAAAGGAGAGTGATTTATACTTTGGAAAGTATTTAAAGGAGAGTGATTTATACTTTGGAAAGTATTTAAAGGAGAGTGATTTATACTTTGGAAAGTATTTAAAGGAGAGTGATTTATACTTTGGAAAGTATTTAAAGGAGAGTGATTTATACTTTGGAAAGTATTTAAAGGAGAGTGATTTTTTTTTTTTTTTTTTTATTAACACATCGGCCGATTCCCACCAAGGCAGGGTGGCCCGAAAAGAAAAATTTCAACATCATTCACTCCATCACTGTCTTGCCAGAAGGGTGCTTTACACTACAGTTATAAAACTGCAACATTAACACCCCTCCTTTAGAGTGCCGGCACTGTACTTCCCATCTCCAGAACTCAAGTCCGGCCTGCCGGTTTCCCTGAATCCCTTCATAAATGTTACTTTGCTCACACTCCAACAGCACGTCAAGTATTAAAAACCATATGCCTCCATTCACTCCTATCAAATACGCTCACACATGCTTGCTGGAAGTCCAAGCCCCTCGCACACAAAACTTCCTTTACCCCCTCCCTCCAACCTTTCCTAGGCCGACCCCTACCCCGCCTTCCCTCCACTACAGATTTATACACTCTCGAAGTCACTCTGTCTCGTTCCATTCTCTCTACATGTCCAAACCACCTCAACAACCCCTCCTCAGCTCTCTGGACAATCGTTTTGGTAATCCCCACCTCCTCCTAATTTCCAAACTCCGAATTCTCTGCATTATATTCACACCACACATTGACCTCAGACATGACATCTCCACTGCCTCCAGCCTTCTCCTCGTTGCAACATTCATCACCCATGCTTCACACCCATATAAGAGCGTTGGTATAACTATACTCTCATACATTCCCATCTTTACTTCCATGGACAAGGTTCTTTGTCTCCACAGACTCCGAAGTGCTCCACTCACCCTTTTCCCTCATCAATTCTATGATTCACCTCATCCTTCATAGACCCATCCGCCGACATGTCCACTCCCAAATATCTGAATACATTCACCTCCTCCATACTCTCTCCCTCCAATCTGATATCCAATCTTTCGTCACCTATTCTTTTTGTTATCCTCATCACCTTACTCTTTCCTATATTCACTTTCAATTTTCTTCTTTTACACACCCTACCAAATTCATCCACCAACCTCTGCAGCTTCTCTTCAGAATCTCCCAAAGCACAGTGTCATCAGCAAAAAGCAACTGTGACAACTCCCACTTTGTATTTGCTTCTTTATCTTTTAGCCCAACACCTCTTGCCAAGACCCTCGCATTCACTTCTTTACAACCCCATCTATAAATATATTGAACAACCACGGTGACATCACACATCCTTGTCTAAGGCCCACTTTTACTGGGAAATAGTCCCCTTCCCTCCTACACACTCTAACCTGAGCCTCACTATCCTCATAAAAACTCTTCACTGCTTTCAGTAACCTTCCTCCTATTCCATACACCTGCAACATCTGCCACATTGCCCCCTATCTACCCTATCATACGCCTTTTCCAAATCCATAAATGCCACAAAACATCTTTACCCTTATCCAAATACTGTTCACCTATATGTTTCACTGTAAACACTTGGTCTACACACCCCTACCTTTCCTAAAGCCCCTTGTTCATCTGCTATCCTGCTTTCTGTTTTACTCTTAATTCTTTCAATAATAACTCTACCATACACTTTACCAGGTACACTCAACAGACTTATTCCCCATAATTTTTGCACTCTCTTTTGTCCCCTTTGCCTTTATACAAAGGAACAATACACGCTCTCTGCCAATCCCTAGGTACCTTACCCTCTTCCATACATTTATTAAATAATAGCACCAACCACTCCAAAATTATATCCCCACCTGCTTTTAACATTTCTATCTTTATCCCATCAATCCCAGCTGCCTTACCCCTTTCATTCTACCCACTGCCTCACGAACTTCCCTACACCCACAACTGGCTCTTCCACACTCCTACAAGATGTTATTCCTCCTTGCCCTACACACGAAATCACAGCTTCCCTGTCTTCATCAACATTTAACAAATCCTCAAAATATTCTCTCCATCTTCCTGATACCTCTAACTCTCCATTTAATAACTCTCCTCTCCTATTTTTAACTGTCAAATCCATTTGTTCTCTAGGCTTCCTCAACTTATTAATCTCATTCCAAAACTTTTTCTTATTTTCAACAAAATTTGCTGATAACATCTCACCCACTCTCTCATCTGCTCTCTTTTTACATTGCTTCACCACTCTTTTAACCTCTCTTTTTCTCTCCATATACTCTTCCCTCCTTGCATCACTTCTACTTTGTAAAAACCTCTCATATGCTAACTTTTTCTCCCTTACTAGAGTGATTTATACTTTGGAAAGTATTTAAAGGAGAGTGATTTATACTTTGGAAAGTATTTAAAGGAGAGTGATTTATACTTTGGAAAGTATTTAAAGGAGAGTGATTTATACTTTGGAAAGTATTTAAAGGAGAGTGATTTATACTTTGGAAAGTATTTAAAGGAGAGTGATTTATACTTTGGAAAGTATTTAAAGGAGAGTGATTTATACTTTGGAAAGTATTTAAAGGAGAGTGATTTATACTTTGGAAAGTATTTAAAGGAGAGTGATTTATACTTTGGAAAGTATTTAAAGGAGAGTGATTTATACTTTGGAAAGTATTTAAAGGAGAGTGATTTATACTTTGGAAAGTATTTAAAGGAGAGTGATTTATACTTTGGAAAGTATTTAAAGGAGAGTGATTTATACTTTGGAAAGTATTTAAAGGAGAGTGATTTATACTTTGGAAAGTATTTAAAGGAGAGTAATTTATACTTTGGAAAGTATTTAAAGGAGAGGGATTTGTAGGTTGGAAAGTATTTAAAGGAGAGTGATTGATGATGGACAATAAAGGAGTGATTTAGATGAGGGATTGTTTTTTTTTGTTTTTTGGCTTTATAGATTTTTCTCGTCTGCCTTTTTGACACTTTTATTCGTTACATATAAGTGGATGTTCATTTTTTTGAGAGCTTTTACGTACGAGTGTTTTGTTTGTAGCATTTTTCAAAACTTACTTTCATTTTATTTTTTTGCTTTTATGGTCTGCCATATTTATGTGCCTTTATGAATAACTTTCTTGTATCATTTTCTCTGGTCTTCTACTTTTTTGTGTTTTTACTTTTCTGACATTTTTTTTTTTGGCTTGCTCCCAGATTTTTTTTTTTTTGCCTGAATTTTTTTTGATTTGTACAGTCTCTTTTTATTTACAAATATTTTTTTTGCCTCCTTTTTTTGCTTGCCGCCTTCTTCTTAGCCACCACCTTTGTTTGCCACATCTTTGACACCACCTTCGTTTGCCCTATCTTGGCTGCCATCTTTGCTTGTCACCATCCTCTTTATCTCTAGCCGGTTTTTTTTTTATTGCTGCCGTTTTTGTCGCGTGTACGTGCTGTTTTTTTCTATCTTTCTGGTCATTCTTTTGGTTCTTCGTGTTGTGCGTGTGTGTGATTGTATGTACTCACCTAGTTGTGGTTGTGTGTGTGTGTGTGTCATCTCCCACTCTCACATATATAAAATTTAAAACTACTCTAGATACAGCTGTGTCACAACTCACGCGCTCCGCATGAACATTACACAAGTAACTCGCACACAGAAGCTTACGAGGACGTTTCGGTCCGACTTGGACCATTTACAAAGTTCAAGTCGGACCGAAACGTCGTCATAATCTTCTCTCTCCTATGTGTGGGTTATTTGTGTATTGTTCCAGTCACGGTATTGTCTTTGTGTTCTGCTCCGCATGAACGTTGTTACTCGTACCTTATTACAGGACTGTAATGAACCATAACCAAACCATCGGCTGGACGATCTTTCCTGAGGTATATTTCTTACTGCACTAATACATTTTTAGACAACCAGGTCTTTACTTTCCATTTTCAAAACGATAAAAACGTAAATTTTAGGGAATTTATGGAAAGTATCTTTAAATTTCATAATTTTTTTTTTCAGGGAGACTGTCAGTTCGTCCAAAAAAAATTGGGTAAGCTTTGCTCATTTCACCGAATTTATCAGACCTTTTAGCTTCACGTGTTGCAAAGGATGCTGGCCCGTGTGGCGAGTAATCTCACCTCTAGTGATACTGACAGTGTAATATGTATTTCGTTAGAAGACGCCAACCACTTTATGAATTGATGAAAGCGTATGTCAGGCGAAGCCTTTTCTAATAAAATACCATAACACACAAGCTGTGTCTTTATCGTATTATTTTTTTGATGTTTTACCAAATTCTTCATTAACTAATATTTTTAATTTACCTCTTCAAACAGGTGTAGTGTCTGATATGTTGAAGATGTCTAATGTAATTCCTATTTTTAAAAGGAGGGGACAAGTCGTTACCGTCAAATTACAGCCCAATAAGCCAGACCTCAATTGTAGGCAAATTACTAGAGTCAATTATGAGGTGTATGAGTCTAATGCTTCGGCATTGCAACGCTGTAGATTCTAACTCATTGGTGTTCAGTTGAGGTTCTACGAGTGACAGAAATACGACATTCGTGTAGCAAGGGACTGTCAAACTCACGCAGATCTAATCTTTTCTTCTTATTAATTAATGTGTTTCAGTACCTATGGAGTCCATCGGTAGATAGGTGTAGAGTCTGTTTCGCTATTTTCGATGGAAGATCGAGCCTCTAATAGCCACTTGTGTTGTCCAACACACGTGGGATTAATGCTTCGTTGGAAAAAAATAATAAATTCCTAATCCTAATCTTCTACTTCCTCTCTTCTATAGGTATAACTTTTTGCTCCTCATCTTCACCTCTTCTTTCATTTTATTTCCTTCACCTACTCCTCCACTATTTTTTCTTATTTTCGCTTTCCTTCTTTTCTCCTTCAACCACTTTTTCTTATTTTTCTTCCTTTCCCTTCACTTCCTCTTCCTCCTTATCCCTTTACCGACTCCTTTATTTTTATATCTCTTTCCCCTTCTCTTCTTCACCTCCCCTACCTCCAAATCTCTTTCACCAACTCCTCTACTTTTCTCCCTCTCCACCTCTTCCACAGAAGCCCACAGTTCCTCAGAAGACAACTTGCTCACAGTCCTGGTGACGCTAGGTTCTTGCAGCGTCTTCCAGAGTACTTGCAAAAACTTACTCGCGATCGTCTTGATCCAAGGAGGAAGTGTATTACCTCGCATCAAGCAAACTCATGGCTGCTACAAAGTATATAATACCAGCACAAAATTCCTCAGCATAATTCCACTTCCCAGTTCCGGTACAAAATTCTAAGGCACAGTTCAGTATACGATTTTTACGCACAGGTTACCATATTTACAAGTTACTTAATATCAGTGCCTACTTCCAGCGTAGTACAAAATTCTAGGGAACAATTCCAGAGCAGCTTTAAGCATACAATTCCTGCTTGCAGTTCCAGAACACACATTCACTTAATTTTAGTTCATAATTCCAGGTTACAGTTCCAGCACAAAATCCAGGTCACGATTTTTGGGAGCAAATGCAGTGAATAAATCTAGGATACAATTCCAGGATACAGTTCTATTACACAAATACAGCATACAATTCCAACGCAAGATAGAGCCACAAGGTTTAAGAAGGTACAAGAAAATACAAGCGAGCACAAATTACTGGCAAAAAAAATAAAAAATAAGCTAGGAAATTAAAATGAAAGTCCAAAATTCAGATGAGCTCAGATTTCGAATTGCAAAATTCGAACAAGGAAAAATGCGAACAATCCCAGCAGTCTAAGAACTCGCTCACTGGAACAAACACAAAGTTCGAAAAACCCCGAAATTCAAACACAAAATTCACATAAACATTAAACTCATTCAGGAACAACAAATAAAATTCAAACATACTAGAAAATTAAAACATTGAAATCAAAATCACAAACAAAATTGTGACCATCAACTATAAAAAAAAAATTCAACCACATGGAGACGTAACTGCTAGACTCTCCAAATTGTTGGTTCTTGACACCCATAACTGTTGGTTCTGGACAAATTACTGTTGGTTCTTGACAATCATAACTGTTGGTTCTGGACACTCATAATTGTTGGTTCTGGACAGTCATAACTGTTGGTTCTGGACACTCATAATTGTTGGTTCTGGACACTCATAATTGTTGGTTCTGGATACTCATAATTGTTGGTTCTTGATACTCATAATTGTTGGTTCTGGATACTCATAATTGTTGGTTTTGGACACTCATAATTGTTGGTTCTGGACACTCATAATTGTTGGTTCTGGACAGTCATAATTGTTGGTTCTGGACACTCATAATTGTTGGTTCTGGATACTCATAATTGTTGGTTCTGGACACTCATAATTGTTGGTTCTGGACACTCATAATTGTTGGTTCTGGACACTCATAATTGTTGGTTCTGGACACTCATAATTGTTGGTTCTGGACACTCATAATTGTTGTTTCTGGACACTCATAATTGTTGGTTCTGGACACTCATAATTGTTGGTTCTGGACACTCATAATTGTTGGTTCTGGACACTCATAATTGTTGGTTCTGGATACTCATAATTGTTGGTTCTGGACACTCATAATTGTTGGTTCTGGACACTCATAATTGTTGGTTCTGGACACTCATAATTGTTGGTTCTGGACACTCATAATTGTTGGTTCTGGACAGTCATAATTGTTGGTTCTGGACACTCATAATTGTTGGTTCTGGATACTCATAATTGTTGGTTCTGGATACTCATAATTGTTGGTTCTGGACACTCATAATTGTTGGTTCTGGTCACTCATAATTGTTGGTTCTGGACACTCATAATCGTAGGTCCCACGATACATCATTATCATCTTTTATTCATTATCTCGGTCTCAATGAAACTTGTACGTTGTCCCAATAGAACATATACATTACATGCATTCTTCACTTCCTGATAAAATATATCAATTGCACACTATGTATGACTCCCAGCATACATTGGTACTTGCACATTGTATGCAGTGTATAACTCCAAATATAATCATTTTGCAAAGAGTACATATGTATATTTCAGCGAATTATTAAGTTTTATTTAGGAATTTTCCTTTATTTTAATCTTCCTAGATTTAGGGGCTAATATTTTGTTTGTAGTTCACGAGCATTGTGCCCCGTGTCACCAGTGGTATCACGGCACTGCCACTATATAATATAAATTGCTAACAATACAATTTAAAAATTATCCATAAATACAAAGATGTCTCTATCAAAAATAAGTACATAGCACAGAAAAGTACAAATAACATACATTACACACACACACACACACACACACACACATATTACAATCACAAAACTATAAACCCACATTTAAGACAATCCAAAATTCCAGACGAGCACAAAAATATGAAGGCAGTAAAGCAGAGAGAAAGCTAACTAACACAGACGTCAGTGATAAACTATACCAAGCACGAACCTATATCGACAATCGCAAATAATCTTGACATATTGCTTCCGACCTAATTGCCACCGTCAGCAGGCATGTAATTCTCGGGAACGGAGCGATGATTTGTTGTCGACGATGCTCCGGGGTGTTGTCGGTGATACTTTGTGTTGTTCCCGTGGCAGATATATATATACTCGGGTGTTCTTTAAATATTTTGTGAAGATTTTCTTGATTCTCTTAATTTCCTTTGATTTTTTTTTAGTTTAACTGAGCTCTGGCTCAGTTAAACTTGTACATTGTATAGTGTACTTGTGCAATGTACTACGTACAATGTACTATATGATAATTGTACATATGTGTATCTATACCTAAATAAACTTACTAATCCACATTGTGAGTCTTATTTGGATGGGTTAAAGCAGCAACAAGAATAAACGTGTTATGAGCTGTGTTTGACACGTTCAGCTATAAGGTAAAACAATCCCAGAGACATTGCAAATGTCACTGTTAATAATAATAATAATATAATAATATCTTTATTTACTACAAATACAAGGCATACAGGCCTAGCTGACATCAGTGACATACTACTTTAGAAAGCCGCTTGTTATGCTGAGCATTTCGGGCGAATTAGGTCAGTTTTGTCCCAGGATGCGACCCACACCAGTCGACTAACACCCAGTTACCCATTTTACACTGATGGGTGAACAGGGACAGCAGGTGTCTTATGGAAACACGTCCCTAATGTTTTCCAGCCGTACCGGAGGAGATTCGAACCCCGGACCTCAGTGTGTGAGCTGAGTGCGCTAGTGATCGAGCTACGGGACACCTAATTATGGGCAACTAAACCCATTGTACAAGACTTAGGCAATGGTTATAATCTTTTTTATCTTTTTTATACAATACCGACAAGTAGATGAGTAAGACACATGTGTAACATCTGAGTGCTGTATATGTGTCTTTTGTACTTATGTAACTGCCCTTTTGTACTTCTGTAACTTGCCTTACCACCACCACCCTCTCGTTGCTTACCACTTGACTCCACCCACTGTATATACTCATTCTCAGTTATCACTATTTGTAATGAAGAAGCCACTAGTGATGAAACGTTTCCTTTAATAATAATACAAGACTGCTGCACCTGTGGAGGCTCGATACTCCGTCTGGCAATAGCGATATAGACAAGCTGTCATACTGTATACACTAACAGCATCGTGTTACATCCCTCTAGATCTAAGCACTGGCTGAGGTTCTCTCCGGGAAAAACGTGGATAAACCCCATGGGTGAATAGTGACGTTAATCCCGCAATATCAAACAGAACTTTTATCTTTTATTGGTACTTGGACCTGGCACCACCTGGCTCTGAGTGCCTCGCTTGCAGCAGGATAATAAATGTATAAGGGAGTATGCTTTTAAATTTTGCTATTGCAAACTAAATCGATGATCTGGGGTTCAACTGCTGTGTACATGGACGAAAATACAAGTTTCGTTCAGTGTAGAGCTTTATCAAGTGTAACTTTTTAAAGCTTGACAGTTTTTTTTTATCTAAATAAAAGTTTGATCTACAGTCTTCTCTCTTTTCTTCACTTTCGTTTATAATTCACTGTAGATTTTACGAAGGAAAATTTCTCTGAAAAAATTGTTACTTTAAGTTAGGTTCCACCTGTTAGCGAAAGAAACTAATTATCTGGCTCTGGCAAATTACAACAAGTGCTGTACTTGCTAATTATGCAGGATAATTAATGAGAGAACAGCGAGAAAACTGGTGAATTATACGGGATGTATATACAGCTGTAGGTGCTGCTGCAGGTCTGACCTGGTCTGGTGGAGGTGCTGCTGCAGGTCTGACCTGGTCTGGTGGAGATGTTTTAACTTTAATTGTCTTTTATTCTCTCATTCGTGATATGCTGCTGAAGAGCTCTTTTGCCAAGGAACTAGAGCGACTCTCAACTTCTTTGGCTCAAACCTGATTGCTTTCCATGCCCCAGGTGCTGTATGACTCCTACGGATTTAGCGAGCAACATAATAAAAATAATAATAATAATCAAAATAGTTATTATTATTTCGTGTATTATAAGTGAAATTTCGTTAGTCTACTAGAGATCGATTTTTTTCAGTCGTTCCTTCAGTGTCTCAGATGGCTACATGTCTGAGATTCTTCAGTGTTTCAGTTGGCAACATGTCTGAGGTCCTTCAGTGTGTCAGATGGCTACATCTCTGAAGTCCTTCAGTGTTTCAGATGGCTACATCTCTGAAGTCCTTCAGTGTCTCAGATGGCTACATCTCTGAAGTCCTTCAGTGTCTCAGATAGCTACATGTCTGAGGTCCTTCAGTGTTTCAGATAGCTACATGTCTGAGGTCCTTCAGTGTTTCAGTTGGCAACATGTCTGAGGTCCTTCAGTGTCTCAGATGGCTACATCTCTGAAGTCCTTCAGTGTCTCAGATAGCTACATGTCTGAGGTCCTTCAGTGTTTCAGATGGCTACATGTCTGAGGTTCTTCAGTGTCTCAGTTGGCTACATGTCTGAGGTCCTTCAGTGTGTCAGATGGCTACATGTCTGAGGTCCTTCAGTGTTTCAGATGGCTACATGTATGAGGTCCTTCAGTGTGTCAGATGGCTACATGTCTGAGGTCCTTCAGTGTGTCAGATGGCTTTACTCAGAAGTATGTTCATTAATTGTTTGTCTTTTAAATAGCTGATTATCTCTCTCTCTCTCTCTCTCTCTCTCTCTCTCTCTCTCTCTCTCTCTCTCTCTCTCTCTCTCTCTCTCTCTCTCTCTCTTCGCTATAGTAACAGCCTGGTTGATCAGACCCTGATCCACCATGAGGCCTGGTCTCAGACCGAGCCGCGGGGGCGTTGACCCCCCAAAACCCTCTCCAGGTATACTCCAGGTATACCTACCTTCATCTCATCCCTAATATTGACCGTCTTCCACTACAACTCCTTGTTTGTCCTCTCTCTCCCATTATTCCTTCATGTTGATTCTCTTCCTCTTCCACTATTATTCGTTCCTCCTCCTCCTCCTTCCTCTCCCACAGTTACTGCGGTGAGGGCAAGGAATTACTGGTAGAGTATAATATATGTGCATAAGTAACGAGGAACTTCATAATTTTAAGTTATAAGTTGGTGCGATAGTTACCTTGTTGTTGTTGTTGTTGATACTATTTTCGTTATTTTTTGGTATTTGTTTGTTTTTGTTATTCTTGTTGTTGGTAGTGGTGGTGTTGATGGTGTTGTTTTTGGTGCGATAGTTGTTAGCGTGGGGGGCGTTATTTTTGTTAGTGGTGTTGTTGGTATCCTGGGGTTGTTATTGTTAGTGGTGGTTTTTGATGGTGGCGGGGGTGGTGGTAGTGGTGGTGTTGCTTGTGGTGGTATTGTTATTGATGGTGGTGGTGTTGCCATTGGAGTTGGTGAAGATGGCGTTATTGTTGGTGTTGGTGTTGTATCTGTTTGTAATAGTATTGTTGATGCTGTTTTTGTTGTTCTTGTTCCGTTGTTAGTGGTCTTTGGTATAGTTAATATATTCATGTGGAAGCGCTAAACCCGTGAGGGTTATATAGCGCCAGAGGGATTGAAGGCAATCAGCTTCGACCCGAGAAATGGGATGATGACTTTAATTTCTTGGATCCAGAACTGTTCACCGCGTCATGACACCATGAAGGATCCAGAGTGTGTAATAGGAACGGCGAGGCGTGTGGAGGATAAGGCGTGTGGAGGGTGAGGCGTGTGGAGGGTGAGGCGTGTGGAGGGTGTGGCGTGTGGAGGGTGTGGCGTGTGGAGGGCGAGGAGTGTGGAGGGCGAGGAGTGTGGAGGGCGAGGAGTGTGGAGGGCGAGGAGTGTGGAGTAGGAGTGAGGAGAAGGTTATAGGAAATCCTATCGCAACTGTCAGACACCACACCGCTCACTGGTAGCACCATATATCTGGTAGTCAGTTAGTTTGTACAGTCGTTGATGTTTCTGCCAAGGCTGCGTTTTGCCTGTTTTCTGACAGGGGGAAGTATAAAACGTAAGGTATGTGCGTTCAGTTGCGAGGTACCGAGAGCTAGAAATCCTAAAATCTCTGTCGAAAATGTATTATCATGTCTCCTTTAATTCTGCTATTTTGGTGGAAGTATAGTGTAGAAAATAGTGTGTGTGTGTGTGTGTGTGTGTATGTGTATGTATGTGTGTTTTCTGTATACACTGAACAACAGTTAATCCCAACACATACGGAGCACCTAAGTATTCTTACTGTTGAAACATTTTGCCTACTCCGAAGATTTTTTCGGTCGAATATTGGCGCATATGACATTGGAGATAATAGGAAGATAATGAGAAGAAATTTGAAGTGATCAATCTCTCAGCCTTGATAAGCAGTAGTCAGTTCCAATAATGAGACGTAGTTGATGTGTCTTAACATAAGAACATAAGAAAGAAGGAACACTGCAGCAGGCCTACTGGCCCATGCGAGGCACGCCCAACAGGCTTAAGCCAGTGCATTTATAGCCATTCTGTAATACGGTGACCAGAACTGTGCAGCATAATCTAAATGAGGCCTAACCAAAGATATATAGAGTTGAAGAACAACCTGAGGACTTCTATTATTTATACTTCTTGATATGAAGCCAAGGTTTCTGTTAGCTTTATTGCGAACACTTATGCACTGTTGTCTTGGCTTCAGATTACTACTAACCAGAACTCCTAGATCCTTCTCGCAATCACAAGTAATAAGATCTACATTATTCAGTTTATATGTGGCATGGTTATTGTCCTGCCCAACATTTAGAACTTTGCATTTGTTTACATTAAACTGCATCTGCCACTTCTCCGACCACTGAATCAGTCTATTCAAATCATTCTGGAGTGCTCTAATGTCCTCATTAGAATGAATTGGACGGCCTATTTTGGTGTCATCAGCAAATTTACTTATGTTGCTATTTATTCCCTCATCTATGTCGTTTATGTAAATTGTAAACAACAGGGGGCCCAAAACTTACCCCTGTGAAACACCGCTTGAGACGTGCCCCCATTCTGATTTCTCTCCATTTATGCAAACTCTCTGCCGCCTATTTGTCAACCATGCCTCTACCCAGGAAAAAATTTATCCTATTCCGTGTGCCTTACGTTTCCTCAGTAGCCTCTGATGTGGAACTTTATCGAAAGCCTTACTGAAGTCCATATACACAATATCATATATATTACCATGATCTACCTCCTCAAACACCTTAGTGAAAAAAGTTAGTAAATTCGTAAGACAGGAACTCCCCTTTGTAAAACCGTGTTGAGATTCATTATTCAATTTATGCTTTTCAAGATGGCTACGAATTGCCTCGGCAATTATTGACTCCATAAATTTACCAATTATGGAGGTAAGGCTTATTGGACTATAGTTCGAAGCTAAGGACCTGTCACCTGCCTTGTAAATAGGTATTACATTTGCCCTTTTCCACTTGTCTGGCACTATGTCAGTTTGTAGTGATATATTGAAAAGATTTGCCAAAGGTTTGCTAAGTTCCTCTTTACATTCCTTTAAAACTCTTGCAAACAGTTCATCAGGGCCTGGAGATTTGTTAGGTTTTAATTTCTCTCTTTGTCTGAGGACCATGTCACTAGTTACCCCAATCGAGCATAGTCTATTATCTTCCTGTTCTACATAATTTATTATTTCTGGAATTCCGCTAGTATCTTCCTGAGTAAAAACTGAGAGGAACTAAGTATTGAAAATTTCACACATATCCTTATCACTGTCCGTGATCTGTCCTGAGTTACTCTTAAGTGGGCCTATCTTGTTCCTAATCTTACTTCTGTATACCTGAAAGAACCCTTTTGGGTTAGTCTTCGAATCCCTTGCGACCTTAGCCTCATAATCCCTTTTTGCTTTTCTTATTCCTTTTTTTATTTCTCTCTTTAATTGAAAATATTTATTTCTTATCTATCCATCCCCTCTTTTGATACGCCTATATATGCCTCTTTCGACTAATGAGATGTTTTAATCTATTGTTCATCCATTTAGGATAATTTTTGTTAGATCTAATTTCCTTACTTGGAACAAAATTTGTCTGGGCAGCTAGAACTACGCTCAGGAAAACGTCATATTGGCAACCAAAACCACCTACCTGACCCATAGTCAGGTCATCCCAATTTAGCCCACCTAGGTAATTTCTCAGCCCCATGAAGTCGGCTAAGCGAAAGTCTGGAACAGAGACTTGATTGCAGTTACCTGGGTAATTCCATGATATATTAAAACTAAGTGATTTGTGATCGCTTTCCCTAAGCTCTTCATTAACCTCAAGATTATTAATTAGTGATTCTTTGTTGGCAAGAACCAAATCAAGCAAGTTGGTACCTCACTCATCAACTTATCGGTATACTATTTATTACATAATAGTCTATCTTCTGCAGTGTGGAACATTACATTGGGAAAGGGTAAAAGGCTGTCTTTTTCTTCTAAGCAAAAATGATTCCATTTTTCATGGTGTAGTGTGAAAGATGTTACGCCCATCAAGATTTCTAAGCACTATTACTAGAACATCGTCTACGTATCACACATAAAGATGTGTGATGCGATGTGACATTTCAGGGAAATAGTCAAGATATGGCGAGATTCTAAATCTTTCATAAACAAAATGCCTAGGACGTTCCTGAGGCCAAATTCTTCCTTATAATTATTGCTCTCAAAGCTAACACAATTGTAGCTGCTATGTCTTCTAATACTATTAAAGATTTAGTGTCTAAAAGGCATAAAGACGAGCTAATCACCAGTTCAGGAATTTGACATACGCTGTGGAACATGTGACAGAAAATACGTAGGTGAAACAGTGAGGTCCGTCGAATTGATTTGATAAAGTCTCTGGCGGACAAAACCTCTTCACAATAAAATGCCTGAACCCGCAACGTGTGTCTTATTTAGACGCTGTCTTGTTTACGTACTTTTGTGATACCAGAGCCTGCGTCCAACATACAAGCAACCAGGGACATCTCATGAAGCTGGGTAACGCTAAACTGGTTTCCGCAAGACTGACTTACACAAAGATTCTTGGGAGCCACATTAAGAGCAATCTCCAGCACAATTCCACAGAAATATGGCAGCTTAAGCGTCTCCGAATGTTTGAGAACAAGTTGTCGCCCACCCTGGACACTGCCATCACGATGAACAGAGGATGACAAAACAGATCAGTACGATACGGAATTCGGTTGATTTTTATTTTCCAAGTATCATGCAAAACTACAGCACAATATATTACTTTTAATAATGTACAGTACTTTTTAGGGACGATAAACTGAAAAAAAAACCCGTTCCGTACCGAACTGTCATCTTGGTAAAATTTCGTAGCACCTGGTGACACAGAACAGGACATGTAGCGTGACACACGGCGAAGCTTAGTGAAATCTGGTGATATCCTATTACCAAACGTTGGGATGCTTACTGAGGATATATTAAAGCTGTGGCACAGATATCCTCCAGGAGATAAGGAAGCTTTTCTGAGGTGCAACTTGCACTTCCCTTCTCACACAAGTGAGCGTAGAGCACACATTTTCTGGTTTACGATATATATTATTTGAACTTAGACTTGGAATGAAAAATGTCGTTGATACAAATATGTTTCTCAAAGATTGAACACAAAGGTCGGTTATATATATATATATATATATATATATATATATATATATATATATATATATATATATATATATATATATATATGTCATGCCGATTAGGTAAAACTTGCGATTTTGGCTTAAATAGCAACGCTCACCTTGCCATATAAGACAAGTGAAAATTTGTATGCAATAATTTCGCCAAAATCTTTTCAACATAACGAAAACAAATATATTTACATATGTGTTATGTTTATTAATAAATTAATCGTCTACCGACTATCTAGAATATATTTAGCCCTTGAACAGCGGGCTGTAGCTGAACATAAACTTAGCTGCTCTGGTGATACTATTACCACGTTGATGCTACTGAGGAATTAGGTCTTCAGAGAAGGGTTCTCTGAGTGACAAATTATAAGACTTCTCATTAACTAACTGAAGGAACAAATTTCTGGTTTAAACGTATAAGTAATATTTTAGAAGCTGACTTAATTGAAATGAGTTCGTTGATCAAATTGTCTCAAGTTGTAACCTAAGTCGGCATCGATATATATATATATATATATATATATATATATATATATATATATATATATATATATGTCGTGCCGATTAGGTAAAACTTGCATTTTGGCTTAAATAGCAACGCTCACCTTGCCATATAAGACAAGTGAAAATTTGTGTATGCAATAATTTCGCAAAATCTTTCTGAACATAACGAAAAAATATATTTCATTGTGTTTGTTTATTAATAAATTAATGTTAACGTATCTAGAATATATTTAGTTGGGTTAGGCTAAATTAAATTGCGCTTGTGTAATAAGGTTAGGTAGGTCTTCAAAGTTTCTCTTGGTACAAAATTATAAATTCTTACATTAACATAACTGAAAAAATATATCTTTAAACGTATAAGAGAAAATTTTAGAAAGGACTTAATTTTAAATGAGTTCTTGCTAATTGACCAGTTTTACCTAACCGGCACGACATATATATATATATATATATATATATATATATATATATATATATATATATATATATATATATATATATATAGTTCACTTAAGCACAGTAGATGCTACATTTAGATTTTGTTTATCAGTTAAAAAAGACATTTCAGTTTCGGAGTTAGATATTTAGAAATGTGTTACCAAATAAAAAGAAAAAGAATTAAAGAAAATTTTGTTTTTCAGTTATGTTAATTCTAAAGGAACAGAGTAAAGTGTAAAAGAACAGAGTAATCTATGTCATCGGTAAAGTGTAAAAGAACAAAGTAATCTATGTCATCGGTAAAGTGGTTAATGTTGGGTTTTCCTTTCTGTATATCAGATTTTGGATTTAAATTTATAGTCTAATTCATCAAAATTATCCAGCACACTGGGTAACTCTGTTTCATTATTTACACTATAAATATTTTTCATTGTTTCACACAGGCAGAAATGAAATGAAGAAATATCCTGTGTAATTTTCAAATTGTACAGCTTTCGTTATAGTAGAAAGCTGAAATAAATACTTTAATTTATCCGAAAGGAATATTGACTGTGTGTTTGTGTGTGTGTGTGGGTGTGTGTTTTGTTGGTGTGGGACACTATTTGTCACAGGCACGAAAAACGGGAAGAATACCGTGCCTTACCTTACTGCCAGCCTTGTGTGGCACCAGCCAACGCACACCACCTACACTCTCCCCATCTTACAATACGTATATACCGACCATCTCACAATATATTCCGACCATCTCACAATATATTCCGACCATCTCACAATATATTCCGACCATCTCACAATATATTCCGACCATCTCACAATATATTCCGACCATCTCACAATATATTCCGACCATCTCATAATATATTCCGACCATCTCATAATATATTCCGACCATCTCACAATATATTCCGACCATCTCACAATATATTCCGACCATCTCACAATATATTCCGACCATCTCACAATATATTCCGACCATCTCACAATATATTCCGACCATCTCACAATATATTCCGACCATCTCACAATATATTCCGACCATCTCACAATATATTCCGACCATCTCACAATATATTCCGACCATCTCACAATATACTCCGACCATCTCACAATATACATTCCTGCAGTTTCAGTTATCTCCGTATTAGGACTGAGGAAGTCACTCGTTGTGAAAAAGTTTAATTTAAATAATGTCTTGGACTGTACTTAAGTGTCTTAACCTACGTCTTGTTGTTTCACCATCTTTTACTAATATGTCATATAATTAAGGCAATGATAATAAATTCGAAGTTCTTTCTCCATCCTTCCCTAACTTCTATTATTATTATTATTATTATTATTATTATTATTATTATTATTATTATTATTATTATTATTATGGTTATTATTATTTACAAGCGGTAAATTTGGCTTACAATTTATGAAAGAGAAAAATGTTCCTTCACTGTTCTTGCAGGAGCTAAACCCGTACTTGTCATGTAGCGTCTGGAGATGACAATCAGGTTTGACCCTAGGAAAGGCAGGGTAGCTCAGATTTCTTGGATCAAGAGCCATTCACCAGCTTGAAGAGTCACTTGGGTTACAGCTGGCATGAAACAACTTGACTCACGAAATCGTAATGACACGATTGCAAACAAACCACATACCACGGGTGGGGTTCGAACCGCGGTCTGGAGTTCTGAGACTCTCTGACCGCGGGTTCGAACCCCACCCGTGGTATGTGGGCATGAAACAACTTACCTGTAGTTGATTTGAGTCCTATAATCGATTCATGGTGGGGAGGTCACTGCCCCCGCTATGGTTAGAAAAATTAACAGATAGGCATAGCCTCAAAAAAAATATTATAATTAATAATAAATCTTTGGGTGCTGACTGGGTGACTGGGATGGTGTCGAACCTTGGAAGCCTGACTGTCGAATTTTAAAGCGGAGTAGATGAGCAATAGAAAGTTTGCAACGAAACACCGAGAGTAATGTATTTTTGCAGTGTCAGGGGAGGGATACGCTGAATCACAGATATCGTTACATAATGATGTACAGTACCCATAAGTTAATGAGACCCATGAGCCACACCTGGGGTAACTTTATTAACGAAACGATTCGCCGTCGCAGCAGGCTTTATCAGTCTAATACAGAGGCGAATTTAATACAGGCGACAGTGGAAGAAGTAGAGAGGTAATTTTAAGGCGTTTACTCCCTTAGCCTTAAAAGAGGTTTAAGGGACTGAACACCTTAAAATTACCTCTTTCACTGTCTCCATTATAAAAGTGGTCCATATTAATATATTGATTAAAGCCTGCTGCGATGGAGAAACGTCTCGGCAGTAAAGCTTGTCAGGTGTTGCACATGTGTCTAAACCCCAGAGGATCCTCGTTCTTCTTAAAACTTAGCAGCTTTCAACACATATCGTGGAGACGCGAGTTTTAAACTTGGCCAAGAAAATTACGACAGGACGCTCCGCTGCCTTCCGTGGGAAACATGTATTAGCATCATCTGCATAAACAAGCAGTTCCTGCCGCTTCTTGCCGACTAATCGAGGATTATCCTTTTTTTCTCTCTCAGGAGGAGAGGAGAGAGGGATCAGGAGAAGGATGGTGAGGAGGAGGAAGAGGAGGAGGAGGAGGAGTATTAAGAGAATGGGGTGAAGTTGTAGGAAAAAAAGTATTGGTAAGGAACAAGGAAAAGATAGAGACCCAAAACTAGAGCCTGGAGAAACAGAAAGCTGGGTTCAGAAGCAAGCACCAACAGCCTAATTGATCAGGTGAATAACTAGGAAAAAGATCGATATAAATATATATAATATATATATATATATATATATATATATATATATATATATATATATATATATAAGAGAGAGAGAGAGAGAGAAAGGGGGAGGGGCGTTGGTAGGGAAGGATCTCCTGAACCATTACCTGGTACAATATCCCATCACCCCTGGTACACCATCCATCACCTGTTACACCCTTCCATCATCAGGTATTCCCTTCCATCACCCTTAGTAATTCTCTTCCATCACTTCTTTTAATATCCTACTTACTCCATCACCTCTTGTCACTTCTGTACCCTTAGTGCTCCATCGTAATTGCAGTTCTCGCTATTTTACGGGACAGCAGATAGGTGGTGCTTCATATAATAATAATAATAATAATAATAATAATAATAATAATACAATGTTTGCAACTAATCGACTACTCAGGGTAACTTGTACACATAAATGAAAGCTCTCGCGTTCGATTTCCAGGTGAGGTGAGACGTTTGAGCAAATCTCCTTACACCTGCTTTCTATGTTCACCTGGCAGTAAATGGGTATCAGGATATTAGTCGGCTGTTGTGGGTCTTATCTTGGGTATAGAGAGACGCTTGAGGAAGTCTCCTTACACTTGTTGCCCCTGTTCACTTTGCGGTAAATAGGTACCTACATAGTAAATGAACGTTGTAGATATTAATCCTTGTCAGGGTGAGATGCTGAAGCAAGTCCCATAACACTGGCTTTTTCATCTTCACCGAGGTCAGGAGTCACAAGATCTCAGGTTCTCGTTCAGCAGCTGTTCATTGGTGAATTATGTGGAGTTTTACAGTGTTACAATGGCTTGTTTTGAGACTCTCTGACCGCGGGTTCGAACCCCACCCGTGGTATGGTTTGTTTCTGTAGTGTTTTACAACCAGAGCTTAAAGTGTTAGAAAAGGTTTTTATTCTCACGGAGGAAAATAAAATTTAAAAAATCGTTTCGATATCTGTAATAATGAGAGTGAGGCGGTTGGTAACTGCATAGGGAAGCAGGTTAGCAATAACGTAAAAGAGATTGTTAGTAGTAACATATGATTAAAATTAAGGACAGTAAAAGTAGAAGGCTTAAAAGTGGGGAAATCTAGTTTCCGTACCCCAGGATTAATGAACTACAGTTGTGAACGAAGATAAAGATACACTTAACCTCCACTAATACAGGTAAGAATGTTCTAATTGTTGGGGATTTACAAACTAGATACACGTACCGAGGGTTCTGTAACGAGGTTAAGAAGGAGAGGGTGTGTTTTCCTAGTGTTTGTGACATTACAGGATAAACAGTATCATGTCAGGTAATGGTAACCATCCCAGTATTTGCCTCGGTGATGGTGGAAACCATAGTGGGAAATGCAGGAGGCAAGAGTTGTATTAGGTATAAACCTTGGTAACCGATGCTGACAAATTAGCTTGAAAAGACACGTGAACAAACACTAGGACATATTTATTAGAAAAGTTTTTTTAGTAAATATGTCTTAGTTTTATTTCATTTGTCTTTTTAAACAAAGAATTTTTAGTCATGGACAGAAAACCCAGAAATTTATGTTAGGTGAAACGACACATGTACAACTAATGAAACATTGAAATGTTTCATTGTAACAACGTTTAGCTCTTGAGGAGTTCCTGAAGAGCGAAACGTTGAAACAAAAAAATATTACATTGGATACAATTACAGCAATTGATTTAGTTAGGTCAAGAGGAGGGACCTCGATCTAATGTAACAATTTACCTAGAAGAGAAGTGGGAAATGAATCATTGTCGAGGGCAATTGGTGTATATTGCTGGCTGGACAAATTCCGCAAAAAAATTTCAATGAAATTCATTGGCAACTAATAACTAGCATGATACGAAAAAAAAGGTATAACAATTTCGGCAGTATGGATGAAGTGCCTATACTTAGGTCATTATCATTGGAAACGTTTCGGTCCTGGGATCTTGGTCGCTCCAAATGATGCAAGAGAATGATGAACACTTCATAGAGATAATGGGTCACTGGTGAAGATCAGGTGAAGACGTCAGGTCATCTAATAACCGTGTCATGTGGCAGCATTCCCAGAGGGGAAATGCATGCTGCATACTGGGCTCGCGTCCGGCTTCAGAGGAGCTGGAGGATATTCATAATCTTTGATATATTGTACCAATGTATTCATGTTCATGTTTGTGTTTTCTTTCAATGTATTTTGTCTATTAATAAAGCACTCATATAATATATATATATATATATATATATATATATATATATATATATATATATATATATATATATATCAGATGGTAGGAGAAGACAATATTCAAACAGCTCCGGGGAGAACCTCGAGTTTTCCCTGAGGTACGTTTATTGTCTTCTCTGAGGATGAGGGTCCCCAGTAAAGTTCTAGAGGTGGTACCTCCCTATATATATATATATATATATATATATATATATATAATTTCGTGCCGAATAGGTAAAACTTGCGATTTTGGCTTAAATAACAACGCTCTTCTTGCCGAAAAAGGCAAGCGAAAATTCGTGTATGCAATAATTTCGCAAAAATCATTCTGAGCCTAACGAAAAAAATATATTTCATATATTACTGTAAACTTTTCTAAAATATATGTATTTAGATGGATTAGGCTAAATTAAATTGCGCTTGTTATAATAAGGTTATGTAAGTTTTCTAAGGTACTTGTGGTACAAAATTATTAATTTTTACATTAACATAAATGAAAGAAAATTAGATCTTTAAACGTGTAACATAAATTTTTAGAAAGGACTTAATTTTAAACGAGTTCTTGCTAAGCGACCAGTTTTACTTATTTGGCACGACATTATATACATATACATTATATATATATATATATATATATATATATATATATATATATATATATATATATATATATAAGGGGTCCACCTCTGGTGTAAAGTGTGGGTCCCATAGCCTCGGAGAAGTGGATAAATATGCTTCAAGGAAGAATATTTAGATTTCTTTCTGAAGTCATTTAAATATTCCACTTCACCTACCACCCCATCTTTTAAATATATATAAAAAAAATTTCAAGACAAAACACATTGACAAAATACATTGACAAGAATACAATAGGGAGTAAAACAACATAGATGACAACTCAGAGCTACATGTCAAATACTTCGTCCAGCTCCCCGGCAGTGGGCCGCGTGCCCAGAATGCTGCAGGCATTTTCCCTCTGGATCGCAACACTGAGTCTCTGAAAGAGGAAGATGGTCGCCCTGTGGTCCTTGGTTTCTATGATGAGTTTTTCACCCAGCTCTTTGAGAAACTTTAGAGCACACTTGCCCCATGCTCCATGGGTCTCCGACACTATTGGGATGAAGTTATAGCAAGGGGAAAGGCCTTCATATTTGCGAGCCTTCTGGGTCTCCCTGCGGCTGGCAGCTCCACCCCCTTCGGCTACGGAGTATGGCAAGTAGGTGTCTGCCATTGTGGCTGCACAGGTGTAGTCCCAAGCAATCTGCTTACCATCACTCACGAAATCGTAATGACACGATTGCAAACAAACCATTGAAACTCTGTTACCGCGGGTTTGAACCCCACCCGTGGTATGGTTTGCTTACCATCCTTCCAGGGTAGCATGGTGGCTCCATCAGGACGCTTTTGACTTCCATCAGACCTCTGCACTTGGGGTTCCCGTTGAGCTGGGCAACGGGCTGTGGCGAGGCTTCTCTTTATGATGTCATTGACCTCCTCATGTCTAGGATACGTCCCTTCTGATGTGTGACACACTAGACCATGAAGTCCGAATTGATCAGCCGTCGCCCTGCCGCAAATACACCTATGTTCGGTGAGTATGGGGGCGGCTAGGCGAAGAGCAACACCAATCCGAATGGCCTATGGGTCGAGTCGAGTCCCCAGAGAGGAATTGGGAACAGCTAGAAGGAAATCTCCTGAGTGTTGTGCCTTCACCGCTAGGAGACGAGCTTTGTCCTTTCCTGAAGCGTTGGTGAGCATTGTGTTGGCAATTTTTTCCATGATCGGTTTGTCCCAGTGGGACTGTTTGTGCTCTTTGGGAGGAGCTGGTCTACTGGAGGAGTCTGCCAGGATGTCCCACCGCATGGCTGCTTCAATGAACCTGGGGTCTTGAGCTCCCACCACACCTCTCAAACGTTCAGGGACAATCTTCTTGACTAATCCATAGGCCAAACACGATGACAGAAATGCAGGTAAAGCTACCTGCCTTGCTTTGCGCACCCCTATACCTCTTTATATATATATATATATATATATATATATATATATATATATATATATATTATATATATATATATATATATATATATATATATATATATATATGAGAGAGAGAGGGCGTTGGGAGGAAATGGAAGGAGGGAGAAACGAAACAAAGACAGGCAGAGTAATTTCGGAGAGAGGGGGAGAGAGAGAAAAGGTTTCCAAAATAATATAATAGAGAATTCTTTGTTCGTTGGGGGCTATACAAATATACATTTTTAACAATGGGGCAAGCCGGGTATTATTTCAGACTTACTGTATACCACCATTGCACTCCTCACCTATCATTTCCACCAACCAAAAATTCTGTGCCTTTTTTTTTTTTTTTTAAGAAACTATTTTTTTGTGACCTACAGCTATAAAATCTTAACCTACTTTTTTTTTTGGTAATGGAGACGGCAAAAAAATATTTCGTCCTTTAAATATCTTTAACATTTCAAGTATTAAATATATTTGATGTGTATGGTAATTCAGTGGCTCGAAACTCTGAGGCAAGAAATGCAACACAAACACAGATAAAAACTTGTTTTTTTTAGGCTATGAGAAATGACAAAAGACTTTAAGAGGACTTCTCTCCGAGACTGAAGTTATTAAACTTTCATTATAATTCTCAGCTGATAACCTCAGTATTGCCCATGAGGCCTCTTAGTTATCTTTCCCACTGCGTTCTGCATATGTCTTCTAGTTATGTTTGCAGTCCTCTACAACTCTCTCGCTACCTCGCTCTACTGCTGCTTCTCTATTGCAGTCACCTCTCTCTCTCTCTCTCTCTCTCTCTCTCTCTCTCTCTCTACTGCAGTCTCCCTCTTCTACCTTTCTCTTCATATTTGTCTCCTTACATCTCCTCCTCTACATTGTTGCTCTCCTTAATCTCTATTGCTTCTTTCCTCATTTTCTATCACTGCATCTCTTCTTCTCTGCTGAATCTTTCCATCGCTCTCTCTCTCACTCAGAGTTTTATTTGGACTCTCGCACACACAGTAACAAAACAGACAAGCTGGGAAATCGTGCAAAGAACATATGGGAAGAATGTGAGGAAGAATTCATAATATACTTGATTGATGCGTCACTTAGGTATTACCTCACTTGCGTTATTCCTCAGTGAGGTATCCCCTCAGTAAAATATAAAATTGCCCTCAAACATGACAACTCCTTTGGCCCCTGAGTCCTCGCTGCATCGTTAAAAACCCAAGTTTCATACACAGATAAATGTGTTAATACCACTATGTTTTGGTACATTCCTTTTTGCCTCTATGGATAAAGATCTTTGTTATACACATGCCTCAGTGAACCATACACCCTTTTTCAACCTCTTCTGTTCCATGGCTTACCTCATGTTTCATGGACCTGTCCACCCACTTGTCCACTTCCAAATATTTGTAAACATTGTCTTCCTCCATACGCCCTCCCTCCACTCGGATATGCAATTTTTCGTTGGGGAGATATTTTTTTTATTACTCTCGCCATCTTGTTCTTTCCTTTGTTTATTTTCTAATTTCCATGGTTGTGATATCACAACCATGCAGCAAAATGTTGCTTGCCTTTTCTAAGTACTGTTCGCCTGTATACTTTGTACCTTCTCTTTTATGTATATTATGAACATACAAACTAGCCACTCCAAAACGATATTCCTACCTTTAGTAATTATGTCTTAATCCCATCTATCCCCCATGCTTTACCCCTTTCATTCTACTTAACTAGGTATCCCCTATGACTTTAGAAAGTCTATTCCAATAAGATTAATATTTTCAACACCTGCTTATGATAAGTAGGCTCAGATTCTTGGAACACTTGGCATGTGCAGGTGCCCCATGACCCAAGTTGTTTCGCCTATTCCCACATTCTGGAATGACTCAAATAACTTCAGAATTCATAGAAGCATAACTTCAAACATTCTAAAAGGGTCTTCTAATTCGACGAGGGCGGAGAGTGAAATTCAAGTGTGCAGGAAAATATTTATCTCTTGTATCTGAAAAAATATTTTAAGCATATTTATTCCCGTTAAATTACGTTACATAAACATCAGTCTTCCTCTTCTGGACGGCTTCAGTATTTAAGTTTTGTTTGTGTGTTGGTAAATTTGTAAATATAATAACATTGTTACTTAAAAAGAGTTGTAATTGTTGGAATCTGTGCCATAACTGGAGAATGCTCAATCTGATCAGCTTCAAATTTCCACCACTGGCGTGGTTTTCTGAACGCACTTTTCGGCTCTTGTGCGTATGTCCCATTGTGTCGGTTTTATTGAATAAATGGCGATCGACTTCAAAATATTAATGAAGTGTTCTGTAAAACGGATGAAAACCCACAAGTTTTGTCTGTTGGTGCTAATTATTTTTTTTTTACTGAAAGTGATGATAAACTTCAATAGTTTGAATCAGATCAGTTACTGAAAAATGACTTTCTTTTTTCAGCTTTAAACTTTCACTATTAGTGGGCTTTAATAAAATAACGGTTATTTTTTACATTAACATAAATAAAAAAAAATATATCCTTAAACGCATAAGAGGAAATTTTAGAAAGACAATTGACCAATTTTACCTATTTTTTTTATTTATGTTAATGTAAAAATTAATAATTTCGTACCAAAGCAACCTTAGAAAACTTACCTAACCTTATTATATCAAAGATTTTTGCGAAATTACTGTGTACACAAATCTTCGCTTGCCTTATTCGACAAGAAGAGCGTTGCTATTTAAGCCAAAATCGCAAGTTTTATGTATTTGGCACGACATATATATTCATTAAATTTACAATAATAAAGATTAGTTTGTGTCACTACATATCAATAATATAATATATGTGTGTGTGCGCAATACAAAATTAACAGAAATTTCCATGCAAACACATTTACATTACAATTGGTCATTATCGCTTGTATTGAGTATGGTTCTCCCACAGAGGTGCCCAACAGTATCCCACCATCAAAGTGATCGTCAGGTTTGCCAGATCTCTCTTCTCTGTGATGGCTGTGTCAAGGTGAAATCTTTCACTGTGTTCGTTAATATCACTGAAATTTGGTGGGAAAGAGTCAAGGTGAGAATAGAGGAAAAGGAATTTTGAGGGACATCTGACATCCCAGTAGTTGATAGGCTGTCAGTAGTTCTTGTACAATATTTATCATCACTGTGATGACTGACCAAGACACCTTTGCTCTCAACTCATCATTTTCTAGACTTTCCATAAAATGAAGATCATTTAGTAACTTACGAAGTTGAGGTCCGATGAAGATACCTTCCTTCAGTTTGGCGTCACTAACTTTGAGAAACTTATCCTTCAGATAAGCAAATCCTGCACCTTCTTTTTCCAAAGATTTGAGAAGTTTTTAACGAGGTCCAGTTTGATGTGTAAAAGCGGAATAAGTAAGACTTTTGGATCAACTACTAGCCTGTGTTGAACGTTCTATACGTCTGCCTAACACATAGTAAACAGCAGTATTTTGTAAATCCATCTTACAGCTCCAACAATAAACTTAATACTTTTAGTTTACCATATATTTTAAACCGAAGCTTCTCATATTCAATCTGCGTGACAAGTTTTTACATTGTTTCATGTCTCTAGCGAGAGCCAAAGGTAGACTTGGTAAGGTGTTGCCATTGTGAAGTAAGACTGTCTTCAGTCTTGTTTTGCTGGAATCAATAAACGAGCGCCACATTGCAGGATCACGTTAACATCACCACAGTAACATTATAATTCTTCCAGTTTAAAGTAAGTTTTTAGGTTTTTCTGTCACGTTCTGAAGAAACTGCTGCTTGTGTCTGGGTGCGGTAAATACCACTAGCACAATCTTCAACCAAGTAGCTCTGACTATTTCTGGGATAAATTAAGATCGCCCACAATATCGTTAATGTCTAGATGTAGTTCTTGGTTGTATTTCCAGATTGTTGACTCCAGCCGGTTCAAAATAACAATACCAGCTTGTGGCTTCTTTATTCAAGGAAAATACTTGTTTTCAGGGTGATGGTACTGGAACAGGGAGATCCTCTGAATGAAGATCTGAATATGTTATTTTGGACCATTTTGTTATGAAAATAAAAAATCTTGCGACACAGAAATAACATTTCGCATTGTGCTCCTTTGGTTTCCTTCATACCACCGGGATTGCAAATGGCATATATGACTTCCTTCCAGCAAACTATTCCCGTAAGAAGTTGTTGCAAGACACACAAGAGCGATGAGGTGCGTCGAGCTTGTTCTAATCTCCGACCTTCACACTAAAGTAATGAAAATTGGCTGTTTTCACAAATGGAGTGATGTTTCTTCTCTACTTTATCGGTCTAAACTTAACACGTATTTAACAAAATATTACTGTTTAAGCCACCACGAGGCTTTGTAGGTTTTTGACTCAGTTGAAAATACCACTTACTTTGAAAAAGACAAAATGTACAATTTGTTATTGATGAAACAATATCATCAATCCACGAAAGTCAAACAAGATCATACATTATCTTCCATAAAATGACCAAGCACTCAGTAGACAATAATATAGTTGAAAAGCAATTTGGAAATTAATTTCCACATGATGACTTGTGATTGCCTTTTCTGACTCGCTTCAAATTTTCAATGCTGATAACTAACTGCATTATAAACTTGAGCCTCTCACTGCACGATTCTAATCACATACATTGAGGCACATGGAACTGGGGATATGAAATATGGTCATAATCGTGAAGCGACTGAAATGTATCTGGCGACTAACGCGTTTCAACCACACTTGCATCTTACTCCTATGCGTTGTTGTATCTCCCTGTCCAGTACATGAAATAACTCTTTCCCATTCTTCATCCACATTTAACATCTTCCCAGTACCTCCACCTTCCCTTCTAACACCTACATTTGTTTTCAACATTAACTAATTAATCCGCATTCAAATATTTATTTTGTCAGCAAAATTTGCAGATTAATCCTCACCAAGTCACTGGTTTTTTTTTTTTTTTGGGTCTCTATGACCAGTCTTTTAACACCTTCATTCACAGCAACTCGAAGACCCATCTCCAAGTACTGAGTTCTGGATATACCGAAAGACTGGGTAAACAGCCATTTAAAATAGCTGAGAACTGCTCACAGTGTGTCAGTACCGGGACTGACAATAAGCTGGAATCAAATTATTGAGTCTCATAACACATGCATTGTATGATTCCTGAGGGTTGAGGGCCTACTGACCCAGGCTAGTCAAGCCCAACCTGCACCAACCATCACTCGTTCGAGTATCTGTCCACTTGTAAATATAACAATCTCTTATACGTATTGACAAAGATCGGTGCTAGGCTACGGAAACAAGGAAATAAAGGTGGAAAGAAAGAAAAGCATGAAAGTTATTTTAGGGAGGAGGAGGAGGAGTTTGGAAACAGGGAATGAAGAGAGGTAAGAGGAATTAGGAGAGGGAGAGTGAGAGGGTGAGACAGAGGGTCTGGAAAAAGGAAAGAAGACAGAGAGCAAGAAAGAAAGAATGAGAGAGTGGAGGCGGATAAGAGAGAGAGTGAGAGAGAGCATGGGCGATAAGAGACTTGGGAGGAAGAGTTAATATGTGGGTATGTAGATAACGTCAAGCACTGGCATTTTTAATGAAAGCAGGTGAACACACTAAATGGATGGTCAGGGAGAGTGAGGGGATGGAGTGTGGGGGAGGGAGGAAGGGATAATGAGAGAAGGTGGGTGGGTGAAGGAATGAGGGTGAGAAAATAAGGAAGAGAAAACGTATGGAAGAGAGTTCAGGAAAATAAGAGTGAGGAAGGGATAATAGGAGAATGAGTTAAAGAATGATAGAGGGAGTGTATGAGAGTATAGTTATACCAGCGCTCTCATATGGGTGTGAAGCATGGGTGGTGAATGTTGCAACAAGGAGAAGGCTGGAGGCAGTGGAGATGTCGTGTTTGAGGGCTGTGCATGATGTGAATATTATGCAGAGAATTCGTAGCTTGTAAATTTAGAAGGAGGTGCGGAGTTTCAAAAAGTAATATCCAGAGAGCTGAGGAGGGGTAGTTGAAGTGGTTCAGATATTTAGAGATTATGGAACAAAATAAAATGACTTGAAGGGCGTATAAATCTGTTGTGGAGGGAGGGGGTAAAGGAGGTTTTGTGAGCGATGGGCTTGGACTTCCAGCAAGTGTTCGTGAGCGTGTTAGATAGGAGCGAGTGGAGGCAAATAGTTTTTATGACTTGACGTGCTGTTCGACAGTGAGGAAGGTAACATTCATGAAGGGATTCAGAGAAACAGGTTAGCCGGACTTGAGTCCTGGAGGTGGGAAGTACAGTGTATGCACTCTTGAGGAGTGGATATATATTGCATTTTTTTAACTGTAGTGTAGGCACGCCTCTCGCAAGATGGTGATGGAGTGAATGATGATGAAAATGTCTCTTAATTTTTGGGTCACCCCCTTTCGGTGGGAAACGGCAGATGCGTTTATATATATATATATATATATATATATATATATATATATATATATATATATATGTCATCTCAGATTGCTCTACCTGCTTTCCTGTCTTCATACATTGCATCCAGAGGGCTTGTAGCAGCAATTCTCCCTGAACATCTTAGGGACAGGATTGGAATCCATGACCAAAAGTTCGTTGATGGAGCCAGGATCTGGGATAATCTAACAGGCTCTGAAACCAGGCCTGCTCCCCCCAACAACTACAAACAGTCGCACTGGGATGGCCCAATAGTAGAGAATATAGCCTCAGCAATGCTTCAGAGTGTGTCAGGGAAGGATAGAGACTGCCTCCTTGCAGTGAGAGCTCCTCATGCAGGGGACTTTCTTTTGGCTGTTCCCAACTCCAGCCTTGGCACACGCCTCGACCCACAGACCATCCGCATTGGTGTTGCCCTTCGACTTGCCGCCCCTATTCTCGCCGAACACAGGTGTATTTGTTGCAGTGAAGCAGCAGACCGATTCGGGTACCATGGTCTTGTGTGTCGTAAATCCGAGGGAAAGATTGCAAGACATGAAGAGGTTAATAACATTATCAAGAGGAGCCTCACAACAGCCGGATGCCCAGCAGTAAGGGAACCACCCCAACTATGCAGATCTGATGGCAGCCAAAAGCGTCCAGATGGTATCACCCTTCAAGCCTGGACAGACGGCAAGCAGGTGGTGTGGGACTACACATGTGCATCTACCTTGGCTGATACCTATCTCCAATACACCAGGAAGGAAGGAGGGGCAGCTGCCACCTTCAGGGAGTCCCAGAAGTCGAGAAAATATGGAGAACTTGCCCATCATTATATGTTTGTTCCCATAGGCTCAGAGACCCTTGGCTCATGGGAAAAGAGTGCATCTAAGTTCCTAGAGGAGCTGGGCAAAAGACTCAACAGGGTAACTAGGGATCCCAGGGCAGCTAGTTTTCTGTTCCAGCGACTCAGCGCTGCTGTTCAGAGGGGTAATGCATGCTGTATTCTGGGCACGCGCCCCAGCTCGGAAGAGCTGGATGAGATTTTCGCATTATAATCAGTGACAAACAAGCAACAATATGTACTAGACATGTATCTCTCACACCTTGTGTACTGTATATGCCATCTTTATATCAACAATGTATCTCTTAAATCTTTTGTACCATATTATGTAATAAAATATACCTATTGGTAAAAAAAAAAAAAAAAAAAAAAAAGATAGGGTGGTAGGGGAAGTGGAATATTCAAATGGCATCAGGAAGAAATCCAAATTTTCTTCCTTGAAGCCTTTTTGTCCATTTCTCCGAGGGAATGGGTCCCACAAATTGTACCAGAGGTGGACCCCATCTTATATATATATATATATATATATATATATATATATATATATATATATATATATATATATATATTATTACACATAGGCCGTTTCCCACAAAGGCAGGGTGGCCTGACAAAGAAAAACTTTCATCATCATTCACTCCATCACTGTCTTGCCAAAGGCGTGCTTACACAGCAGTTATAAAACTGCAAAATTAACACCCCTCCTTCAGAGTGCCGAATAGGTAAAACTTGCTATTTTTTCTTACATTGCAACGCCCTTCTTGCCGAATAAGGCAAGCGAAAATTTGTGTATGCAATAATTTCGCAAAAATCATTCTGAGCTTAACGAAAAAAATATATTTCATTGTGTTTATTTATTATTAAATTATTGTAAACTTATCTAAAATATAATTATATGGATTAGGATAAATTAAATTGCACTTGTTATAATAAGGTTAGGTAAGTTTTCTAAGGTTATTTTAGCACAAAATTATTATTTTTTACATTAAAATTAATGAAAAAAATATATATTTAAACGTATAAGAATTTTTTTTAGAAATGACTCAATTTTAAATGAGTTTTTGCTAACTGACCAGTTTTACCTACACAGCACGACATATATTTTTTTATTTTTTATTAACACATCAGCCGTCTCCCACCAAGGTAGAGTGGCCCGAAAAAGAAAAACTTTCACCATCATTCACTCCATCACTGTCTTGCCAGAGGGGTGCTTACACTACAGTTATAAAACTGCAACATTAACATCCCTCCTTCAGAGTGCCGGCACTGTACTTCCCATCTCCAGGACTCAAGTCCGGCCTGCCGATTTCTCTGAATCCCTTCATAAATATTACCCTGCTCACACTCCAAGTCAAGTCAAGTCCTAAAAAACATTTGCCTCCATTCGCTCCTATGTAACACGTTCACGTATGCTTGCTGTAAGTCCAAGCCCCTCTCACACAAAACCTCCTTTACCCCCTCCCTCCAACCACTCCTAGGCCGACCCCTACCCCGCCTTCCCTCCACTACAGATTTATACACTCTCGAACATTCTATTTTGTTTTATCTCCTCTATATGTCCGAACCACCTCAACAACCCCTCCTCTGCCCTCTGGATAATAGTTTTGGTAATCCCACACCTCCTCCTAATTTCCAAACTACGAATTCTCTGCATTATATTCACACCACACATTGCCCTCAGACATGACATCTCCACTGCCTCCAGCCTTCTCCTTGTTGCAACATTCACAACCCATACTTCACTCTCATATAAGACCGTTGGTATAACTATACTTTCATACATTCCCCTCTTTGCTTCCATGGACAAAGTTCTTTGTCTCCACAAGCTCCTCAGTGCACCACTCACACTTTTCCCCTCGTCACTTCTATGATTCACCTCATCTTTCATAGACCCATCTGCTGACACATCCACTCCCAAATATCTGAATACATTCACCTCCTCCATACTCTCTCCTTCCACTCTGATATCCAATCTTTCGTTACCTAATTTTTTTGGTATCCTCATCACCTTACTCTTTCCTATATTCACTTATAATTTTCTTCTTTTACACACCCTACCAAACACATCCACCAACCTCTGCAACTTCTCTTCGGAGAAGTTGGTCTCTTCAGTTGCATTAAACATTTAAGATACGACATGCCTGATGTGGTAGCTCGCCTCTTAAGCGACGTCTGAACCAATAGGAGCTTGAGTTCTTGTATGGATGGGCTTTATCCAATCAGCGATGCGGGAGCTTTCCTCTTGGGCAGCTACTGATCCATTTGGAGAGGGGTGAGGGTGGTTTAGCAGCCAGTCATCAATGGGAATGATTGTCTCTGTGATACCATCTCTGCCAATAGCAGAGTTTATACTACGGTTTATTGCTTTCTCATCAGCTTGTAAATACTAGTTAGAGTTCCCCGCATCTGTAGAGTGTTTATACATCATAACTGCATTTCTGATTTAATTCCACCATCCTTTGTAAGTCATCATGCCTCCTAAAGTGTGCAGTAAACACCCATTTTTTTCTGACGATCAAGCTAGAAATTATGAAAAAAAAACCATGAAGGAATTAGAATTAGTGCCACAAGAAGGCCTGGATGAAATGACAATTCTTCATTGAATGGGCCTAAGAAGTGTTTTGTCCGTTAGTCAAGATCTACCTTGCAGATCAACATACTTCCTCTAAAGGCACTGTTATTGTTGAATAATGCACCAGGACATGATCCAGAACCTACCTAGTGTAGATAAGCGATGTATCTACATTCTTGTATAACTCTTGCAACTATTTCAACCTATTCACTTCGTTTGTTATTATTTTGTTAATCCAAGTATTTTATGATTAGGAAGTTAATTTTGTCTGGGGACTTTTTTTCGTCAAAATCCGCTACAAATACTAACCCGAAAGCTGAGTGGCGTATACACACCTTGACCCCGTTGTTGCTGGTTATTCTGTAGTTGCCTCAAGTTAGTGTGTGTGTGTGTTTGGTTTGAATTGAATGATATGATCACTGTTTCTAAGTCTGTCTTCTACCTCGCATGATCGTACAAACATCATCATCAGGATAATAACGGTTGTTTGTTTTGCATGACGAAAATCCTGCAATTTATGTGAACTGAGACAATATTAGATGATGACTTTAATGCTTAACATAAACTGGAGCACTCTGTCAGGGAGGAAGGGGCGGGAGGCCAGACTCGTCTGCTTCAATGAAGACCAATTTTTAATTCAAACTGTCGCTTCGGATACTCAGGTTACCAATATTTTGGACCATGTTCTGACCACAGAACATGGTCCTAAATATTGTTACCCCAAGTTTGAATTAAAAAGTTTACTTCATTGATGTAGATGAGTCTGGCCTCCGGGGCCATTGATGTAGATGAGTCTGGCCTCCGGGGCCATTGATGTAGATGAGTCTGGCCTCCGGGGCCATTGATGTAGATGAGTCTGGCCTCCGGGGCCATTGATGTAGATGAGTCTGGCCTCCGGGGCCATTGATGTAGATGAGTCTGGCCTCCGGGGAAATTGATGTAGATGAGTCTGGCCTCCGGGGCCCCTGACAGATTGCTCAAGTTATGTTAAGCACATTAACTTCTGCCTCTAATATTGTCTCTGTTCACACAAATTGCATTAATTTCGGCATACAAAACAGCCGTTTTCCTCCTGATGTTGTTTGTGTGGCTGATAAATTACACTGAATATAATTTTCTCGTCCCCATTAGCTTGGATTTATACAGTCATATATTACTGAATCATGATTTTGAATTTCTACCACACGCAGTAAGAGTCACTTGTCCACATTTTTTCCCAGTACGAGTCTTAGTAAAAGTACGGAATTAACTCGGGTCAATTTCTGTTATTTGGTGTTTTGTCTTTGGGCTAAACAAATATTCACTAGAGTAATAATGTCTGGATCTTCTCATAAAGTATATTCAGATAATTCACCCCTTTATAATAATAATAATCTTCATTTCTTCAAGTTCATAATACAACTTATACAGGCCGAGCAGACATCAGTGATATAATATACAGAAAGCCCCTGGTTATGCAGAGCATTTCGGGAAACTTAGGTTCATTTTGTCCTCAGGATATGACCCACATCAATCGGCTAACACCCAGGTACCTACTTTCTGCTAGGTGAACAGGGATAACAGGTGTCATAAGGAAATACACCTAATGCGTCCGCTCGTACCGGGGATCGAACCACGGACCTCATTGTTTGAGCCGAGTGCACTACCAACCAAGTTACAGGAAAATACTGTGAGCATTTGTATTAAAAAAAAAAACTTTGAATTCGTCCAGATGCTCCCTCCCAGCTGGATTATTTAGCCTAAATTCGTTAATTACCTTAAATTTGTTACCTGATTCCAGTGGGAAGCTGTCCAATTCCTCCTTCCCCATATCACACCTACTTTTCCAGTGTTCTTCCCTCCACCTTCACCCTCTCCACCTTCACCCTCTCCACCTTCACCCTCTCCACCTTCACCCTCTCCACCGTGCAGCCTCTCCTGCGAGATTTATCCTAATATTGCAGTACCCTCATCGCTCAAGTGATAATTATCTTGATTCTCTTCTTTGAATACTGGTGTTACCAGACGCGAAGAAGCCTTTTACAAAGCGTTGTAAACAGTAGGGCATTCGCATCGTGTTCTGAAAGACCATTGTAAGAGTCTGAACTCGTTGTCCATTAATCCTTATGAGCTAAGTATGGGACCGTCTGCACACTACAGAAGTAGCTATCAGATGGAATTAAAGAAGGAAAGGAAAAGGGAAAGAATGACGGAAGAGTGAAGGGACAGAAGAAGGGAGGAACAGTGGGGAAATGATGTTGATAGAGGTAATGAGAGTAAGAGTTAGAGAGGGTTAGAGAGAGAGAGGGTTATACAGGGTTTGAGAGGGTTAGAGAGGGTTTGAGAGGGTTAGAGAGAGTTGAAGAATTAGAGAGAAAGTTGGAGAGTTAGAGAGACAGACAGACAGAGACAGAAACATACTGACAGAACGAGACTGACTGACACTAATTGACTGACTGAGACAGGTTAACTCCTAGCCATTTTCTTGCTCTTATCCAGAATGGTTGTGGTAATCCTTCCGCATCTCTCTTACCTCCAGCGTTATTTGTCATCACCCATCACTCTCGTTTCATCTCTTGCTCTCACATCGTCCCACAATGGCCGCCTTCCCCACCACGAATCTCAAGATTCATCACTACTTATACTTGTTGTATTTGTTTCACAACCGAAGAAAACTTCAATCAACTCAAGCTCCTTCGTTGTAGAACTTCGTTGTCTGTATACCATTTTCTGTTGCTTCGTTTTAGTGATATCTTTCATCTTCTGCTCAATTTGCTTGGTTTTCAGTCTTGAATGTTGTTATTATACTCTTAGTGTTGCTATTTTGAAGAGATTTGGTCTTTTCTGAGTATCTTATAAAGGTTTCCATTAAACATTAAACAGTCTCGCTGTGACTCACTGTCCTGCTGTCCTTTGAGTTCCTTTGTATTTCTTAGTAAGGTGGATTCTTCCATCCTTGACGTGATTATTTACAGTCTTGGCAAACCATGGTTCTTTGGCACCGTCCCTTCAGTGCGTTTCCTCTAACATTACTAAAGAAAAGACGCAAGTGCGATGACGTTCACAAAGCGTCATAATGAAGGCTTTCTCTGCACCTGTGTCTTTCCTTTAATACAATGCTATGCAGTCCATAAATAACATTCTGTTCACCAATTTATCAACAATTTTTCCCTCTATTACCTCTTCTATGCACTCTCCTACATTCTTCATCCTTGTCTTTTACATCCAAGTTCTCACCGTTCACAATCTAATCGACTGTGACTTCGTCCTTTTTAAGTCCACAAAAGAAAGCCCACATCTTTATTTTGCTCCATGTGTCCATGAGGTTTCCTCCACACCACGCTGGCAACATCTCTGGTGTTGCGTCTCTTGGCACCCTATACAAATCCCTGCCTCGGGTTTCTTCAGCCTCTGAAATAATCCTCTGTGATGCGATTCTCAGAAGCCTCTTTCCTCCTCGTGTGTGTATATATATATATATTATATATATATATATATATATATATATATATATATATATATATATATATATATATATGATGCCTATTCATATTTAATTTTAGTTCCTAAATTGTTCTTGTATTGTGATGCGTGGAAATGGTTTGGCTAAGCCAAAACTGACTTGTTTCTGTTCAGTAGTTGTATGTATTAATATGTTCTTGAATTCTGGTGTTTATGTTACGTGAAGTCTTACCAGTGTACTGTTTATCACAACCACGACAGAGGAGAGCGTATACGCCAGCACTAATGTATGGTATAAATTACCTGTGAAGAGTACCGCAGTCTTGAAGACTAAGGTGCTCTTTACTAATTCCAGGGACTGATTGCCTCGTCTTTTGTATATAATTCTACTGTTTTCCCATTATGTGTTTGAATTTGTGTTGATAAAGCCACTAGATAGTGAAACGTCTAAAATAAATATACCCAGATGTTGCACATATGTCTAATTCTTCATTCAGCACTGATGTTGATCTGACTGTTGCGACCGGTTCTGATGACGACTGTGATGGTTTTTGAAGGTAATGACTGCCACATCCGTATCACTTTCTTTAACCCATATTTGACAATATCTGCTGTGTTAATGTAGGAGAAATGAGACGTTTGTTGCATTCATTGTTCTCTATGGGTGTGGAAATTATTTCCTGGACACTGTCTCCCATCTCGGATGAAGTGTGAAGGATCGTGAAGACAAAGATGCTCATGATACCATAAACTTCTTAGAAGTATTCTGGACTGAAGATCCTGTAGAACCTGAAAGAACTCGAATCACGAAAAGAAAAGTAAACTCCGTTTAGTTTTCCTTTCGTGATTCGAGAAGTTATTATTTCGTTGTTATTGTTAGGAATGCGGTATAGACTTTAAACATGAGTTGTTGATCTAGTTAGATATGATGAATATTATGAAATGGAAGAATGTTATTCTCTTCACCGAGTGTGAAATGGATTGAAGGTTCAACTGGGTTAAATCTGTTGCTGAGTTTTTCCAGTCTAAATCATCTGGTTTGTGATTGAAGAAGTCGTCCATGTAGGCAGATGTTGGCTGATGGGATGACGCTGGTGAACAGCTCTACTTTTATGGTCTACGTCCAGGTTGGTAATTACAACACTGATTGGGAAACCCATGGCAATGCCGAGTTTCTGCTGTGACAGTGATGTTGAAGAAATAAATTGAAATTAACCCAGTGTTCAGAGAGAACTGAAAGAGCTTGGAAAGAAAAAAATCCCTCTCTGGTCTTATTTTTCTTCACAGCTGAGTGATGGTTTAATTTGTAGGGACCCCGCGAGTGTAGCTGGGACATCCAGGAAAGCTATTTTTTGTTCTACCTGTTAATTTTTTTTGACTTAATAGATGTTCTGAGTGCCGGTTGTGGGCGTTGCTAATGCTGCTTAGTACCTTAGATGTGTGTTTGGGGAGGGTTCCTACTGAAATACATAAGACCGGCAGGTAGATGGAGTTAGTTGCATTGAGCAAGAAAGTTGTAGTGAGCAGTAGACGGAGAAAGACTGTGGGGGGAGTAGAATGGAATGAGAGTGATGAATTAAAGTGAGTAATAGAGAGAAAGTGAGGGAGAGTGAGAGTGGGGGGAGAGGAAAGTGAGGGAGATAGTGGGGGAGAGTTGGAGGGAAAACGTTGCTGGAGGTGAAGTGGTCGTCAAATCAATACTGGGCCACCTGCTGCTGCCTCACCTCTGACGGCCCTGCTAGGAAGTGCTGGTCCATTCTGCCTCATTTTGGCACTCGTAAGAGTCTTGATGTGTAGTGCTGGTCCATTCTGCCTTATTTTGGAACTTGCAAGAGTCCTGAAATGTAGTGCTGGTCCATTCTACCTCATTATGGCACTCATAAGAGTCCTGATATGTAGTATACTGGTCCATTCTGCTTCATTTTGGGACTTGCAAGAGTCCTGATGGGTAGTGCTGGTCCATACTGCCTTAGTTTGGGCCCAGGAAGGGGTTTGATTTGTGGTGCTGGTCCATCCTGCCTAATTCTGGGACTCTAAACGACCCTGATGGGTAGAGCTGGCCCATAATGACAGGCTCTGGGCGTCTGATGGGCCTGGAACCTTATTTTGCTGGCCCGTACTGCTTCATTTTAGACCCAGCTGGGTCATGTTGGATCATTTATGAACCAGCTGGCTCATGTTGAGTCACACAGCATCCAGATGGCTCATATTGTCACACAGTGTCCAGCTGGCTCATACTGGGGTCACAAAGAATCCGGCTGATTAAATTAATATTCGATCACACAACATCCAACTGGCTCAAATTAGGAATCACAGCATCTAGCCGGCTCATGTTAGTCACACAACAGCCACATGGCTCTTGTCGAGTCATCTGAGAACATTCTGGCTTATTTTGAACTATGTGTCGTCTTCTGAGTTCTCTTGGGTTTCTTTTGAGTTAAAGTGGATCGTTCTGGGTTTCTTCTGCCTAACAGTGGGATATTTGAGGGTTTCCTGAGTTATTGTGGGTCACTTTGAGGTTTCCTTTGGATTTGGGTTTCCTTTTTATTTTAGAAGGTTATTTTTGGGTTTCACCTAAATAACCGTGGGTGATTTTGCAACCATAATGAATTTTTAACCAAAATTAAGTAATGCATTTGGCAGAATGGGAACTATGAAGGATACAATTCTATGGCTGCAACAATTCACAATACCGTGGTTGAAACAATTCACAATACCGCGGATGCAGCCATTCACAGTACCGTGGCTGCAACACTTCACAATACCGTGACTGCAACACTTCACAACACCTTCACTGCAACATTTCACAACTAACAGAATTAAGAGAGGAAACATCGGACTACTTTTCGGTCTGTTCTGACACGTTAGAATAGTCAATGACAGACCGAAATGTTTGTTTTCCTCGTGATCTAAAACGCTGTTTATACTCCTACCACCAACAGCCTCATTGATCAGCAATATGGACGCACTGAGCAGTTGAACAGTCTTGAGCTCCAGACACTTATTGTGTTGTTTCTTAGTGTATACGTGGCGCCCCTGTTTTTCATTGGGGGAATGTTGCATCTCCTGCCGAGTCTTTTGCTTTCGTATGGAGTGATTTTCGTGTGCAAGTCTGGTATTAATTCCTCTAGGATTTTCCAAGTGTATTTTTTTCATGTATTTTTCTCGCCTGCGTTCCAGGGAATACAAATCAAAGGACTTCAACCGTTCCCAGTAATTTAGGTGCTTCATCGTACATATGTGTGCGGTGAAAGTTCTCTGTACATTCTCCAGGCCAGCAATTTCGCCTGCCTTGAAGGGGACAGTATACAGCAGTATTTCAGCCTACTGAGAACAAGCCATTTGAAGAGAATCATCATAGGATTGGCGTCCCTAGTTTTGAAGGTTCTCATTATCCATCCTACCATTTTTTTAGCAGATGAGGTAGATACATTGTTGTTGTCTTTGAAGTTGAGATACTCTGACATTATCACTCCTAGGTCCTTCACATTAGTTTTTCGCTCAATTGTGTGGTTAGAATTGTATACCCTGATACAGTTTTAATTTCCTCAAGTTTTCCATATCTGAGTAGTTGGAATTTCTCTTCACTGAACTTCATATTGTTTTCTGCGGCCAATTTAAAGATTTGATTGATGTCCGTTTGGAGACTTGCGATGTCTTCGATGGAGGATACTGTCATGGCAATTTGGGTGTCATCCGCAAAAGAAGACATGGAGCTATGGCTTACATCTCTTTGTCAGATATGAGGATGAGGAACAGGATGGGAACAAGTGCTGTGCCGTGTGGAACAGAGCTTTTCACTGTATCTGCCTCAGACTTTACTCTGTTTACTATTATTCTTTGTGATCTATTTGTTAGGAATAACCCCACAGCGTCCTCCTGACAGGCAGTAGCGTCCTGCTCTAAACCCGTGTTGCCCTGGGTTGTGTAATTCATGGATATCTAGGTGGTTGGCGATCTTGCTTCTTAGAAGGGGTATACCTGTCTTACCCTGGAGTATACCTGTCGTACCCTTGAGTATACCTGTCGTATATACCCTGGAGGATACCTGGCGTATATACCCCTGAGTATACCTGTCGTATACCTGGAGTATACGTGTCGTTTATACCTGGAGTATTCATGTTGTATATACCCTGGAGTATTCATGTTGTATATACCCTGGAGTATTCATGTTGTATATACCCTGGAGTATTCATGTTGTATATACCCTGGAGTATACCTGTCGTATATACCTGGAGTATATACATGGAATATACCTGTCGTATGTACCTGGAGTATATACACAGAGTATACCTGTCGTATGTACCTGGAGTATACCCGTCGTATATACCTGGAGTATACCCGTCGTATATACCTGGAGTATACCCGTCGTATATACCTGGAGTATACCCGTCGTATATACCTGGAGTATACCCGTCGTATACCTGAGTATCCGTCGTATATACCTGAGTATACCGTCGTATATACCTGAGTATACCCGTCGTATATACCTGGAGTATACCCGTCGTATATACCTGGAGTATACCCGTCGTATATACCTGGAGTATACCCGTCGTATATACCTGGAGTATACCCGTCGTATATACCTGGAGTATACCCGTCGTATATACCTGGAGTATACCCGTCGTATATCCTGAGATACCGTCGTATAACCTGAGTATACCCGTCGTATATACCTGGAGTATACCCGTCGTATATACCTGGAGTATACCCGTCGTATATACCTGGAGTATACCCGTCGTATATACCTGGAGTATACATGTATATACCTGGAGTATACATGTATATACCTGGAGTATATACTTGGAGTATATATCTGGAGTATACCTGTCGTATGTACCTGGAGTGTTGCAACTTGCTACTTGAGCTCATCAGGAAGTCTCAAATTTAGAAACTTATCTCTCAGGTAAAGTCTTGACCGAGTGTTACCCTCACTCTTCCTCCACCTAATTAACTGCTCCTCTTCCACCTAATTACCTGCGCGTCTTCCACCTAATTAACTGCGCCTCTTCTAAATTAACTGCGCCTCTTCCACCTAATTACCTGCGCCTCTTCCACCTAATTAAATGTGCCTCTTCCACCTAATTAAATGTGCCTCTTCCACCTAATTAACTGCGCCTCTTCAACCTAATTAACTGTTCCTCTTCCCCCTAATTACCTGCGTTTCTTCCACCTAATTTACTGCGCCTCTTCCACCTAATTAACAGCGCCTCTTCAACCTAATTAACGGCACCTCTTCCACCTAATTACCTGAGCGCCTTCCACCTAATTAACTGCGCCACTTTCTCCTCCTCTCAGAAGCTCTGCGCAGAAACGTCTCGGTGAAAACTACGCAGCGAGAAGTGTACCAATGAAAACTCAATACAGAGAGAAACGTTGTCTCCATAAAAGCTCTACATAGAAACGTTTTGCCAACATAACCACTAAACCGAGAGAGACGTCTCACGAAGAGCTGTAAACAGCGAGAGGTTGTGCCAGTGCATGCTTGTCCTGCGACACGCCACTCCAGCAGGTTAGGTTAGGTAAGGTTCGTCAGGAAACATTTTCCTGACGCAGCCAGTGCTGTGAGTTGATGATTGTTCTCGAGCGGTGGGTCGCGGACCCCCGTCAGCGGGATGCTGTGGGGTTACTCCCGCGGATCCTCAAGACACCGATAGATTTTTCTTTTATCTATCAGTGTTTTTACCCACAATTGTTATTGTTTATACCCACAACTGTCAGTTATCAATGATTATCCTCACAACTGTCAGCTATTAGTGTTTATCCCCACAACTGTCAGCTTTCAGTGTTTATCCCGACAACTGTCAGCTATCAGTCTTTATCCCCAAAAATGTCAGCTTTCAGTGTTTTTCCCGACAACTGTCAGCTATTAGTGTTTATCCCCACAACTGTCAGCTATTAGTGTTTTCCCGACAACTGTCAGCGATCAGTATTTATCCCCACAACTGTCAGCTATCAGTGGTTATCCCACAACTGTCAGCAATCAGTATTTATCCTCACAATTATCAGCTATCAGTATTTACCCCACAACTGTCAGGTATCAGTGATTATAACCACAACTGTCATCTATCAATATTTATCCCAATTAAACCTTTAATGGTCCGAGTTTTCTCGGGTTTAGGTGAAACTACGTGTTTTAAATTCGCAAAGATAGTTACAAGTTTTTTGGGTTTTTTAATTCTTGATCGAAACAATTAAAGCTACTTTTCCCTCACCTTGGATTGAGCATAAGTACCTTCATATGTAAAATTCACGAATTGAGTCTTGAGTCAGGGCTTGTGTGTGTGTGTGTCTGTTGTGGTGTGTAGGGGTGTGTGTGTGTGTGTGTGTGTGTGTGTGTTGTTAGTTAGTTACCATTTTGTCCTAGGCACATGTCGATTAGACACTAGTGTGTGTGTGTGTGTGTGTGTGTGTGTGTGTTATTTTCATGTGTGTGCTCACGTAGTTGTATTTACCTATTTGTGGTTGTACAGGTCGGGTCACAGCCATTAGTCCCGCCTCTCCTCAGGTCGCTACTGCGTGAGCCCTATCATACCTCTTCTTAAATATATGTATGGATCCTGCCTCCACCATTTCTCTCTACACCTAATCACTCTAAAACTAAAAAAAGTAATTCTTAACATCTCTATGACTCAGCTGTGTTTTCAACTTCTAGCTGTGACCTCATGTACCTGTGACCCCGTGTACCTGTGACCCCGTGTACCTGTGACCCCGTGTACCTGTGACCCCGTGTACTTGTGACCCCCGTCTCTCATAAAGACTCTCCCTGTCTACCCTGTCAATCCCTCTCAATATTTTGTACGTCTTAATCATGTTACCCTTAGTCTATCTATCCTCTTATGTCTTACGGTTTAGCTTCTTAGCCTCTCTTCAAAATCATTCCTTTTAGCGCTAGGACTAGTCTTGTTGCAAACCTTCATACTTTTTCCAACTTCTTGACATGCTGTAACATATGTGGGTTCCATACTGGTGCGGCATATTCCAAAATGTTCCTAACAAATGTCCAGTTTAGTGAAGTGAATGACTCCTTGTTAAAGTTCCTGAAAGCTCAGGTGATATGCTTGGAGTTATGCTTGTCCCAAAGTCCTTCTCTTTCCGGAATGTTTACTACCTTTGTCCCCCAAGTCTGAACTCTGTTTCCGGTCGTCTCTGCCTTTTCCCAATTTTCATAACATTACATTTGCTGGGGTTGAATTCTAGTAGTTTGTCCGGATCCATTTGTAATGTTTCTTCGTCCACTTCTGTCTGTATCCTCTTTAATTTCACATCAACTATAAAGAGTGATACCTCTGACTCTATTTCTTCTGCCATGGTGCTTACGTACGCAGTCATCAGTACTGGTCCCAGCACTGACACTTGTGGAACCCCACTTGTCACACTTGCCCATTCCAATTTCTCTTCCCGGATAATAACGTGTTGTTTCCTTATATATTCCTTGATATACTGTAGTGCCTTTGTTATTCCTGCCAGTTGCTATAGTTTATGTCCCTGTTTTTTTTTGTGTGAAATTGTATTAATCTTCTTAGAATCCAAAAATATACAAGTCCACCCATCTGTCTTTCTCATGTCTAACTTTCGTTGACTTGTCACATAACTCCAGGAGTTTTATGAGACAGGATTTGCCTTATCTAAAATCATGCTGGGATTTTCTATGAATCCTCTCCTTTCTGATTGTTCCAGTTCTTATCTCATGATAACCTCAGTAACCTTACATTTTAGTGATACTGGCCGGTAATTTAAAGCTCCATCCCTGTCCCTGTTTTAAAATATAGCGATTTTTATTGTTATCCAGACCTCCAGCAGTCGCACTTTATCAGTCGAATTGTTGAAAATCGCTGGTAGCGGTTCCCACTGTTGCTGTGCTCCCTCTCTCAGAGCCCTCAGAAAGATGACTGGTCCCATTGAATTAGAGGTACCTTGCTCACTTGGATGTTTCGTTACCTCTTCTCCAGTTGTGTGCATTGCGCCCAGTACTCCTTGGTGCACTCTCCCTCTTTGACTCTCTGGCAATGTTCCTAATTACACTAAAGAATACTTCCTTAAGACTTTTGGTTATTTGTAATGAGCTTTCCTACTTTCTTCTTCGGCCTAATTACCTGGTCCTTCACATTTATCTTTTTGATGTTAGTGTATAGCGACTTTGGCTCGAATTTGGCTTTCGATTCTATTTCATTTTCATAATGTCGTTCAGCTTGTCCTCTTACCCATGCATAATCATTTCATAATCTGCTTGCTTCCCTGTTCTCCACTCTTTGTTTTCTATTTTTCATTCTCGCTTTTTCCTCTCTTCACCTCTGGCTGAACCAGGGACTCAGCTCCTGCATGTACTTCTTCTGCTTCTGGGTATTAATTTCTCCTGTGTCCAATTACATACCCCATATTGTTCGCTGTCTTTTCCTCTAGCTCTCTTTCCCAAGGCACTCCACTTACGAATTGCCTCATCCGTACACAGTCTCCGCTTTTAAAGTCAGGTTTAATCCTCTCATTCACTCTGTTTCTTTCCACGTTTACATCCACACGATGTTCAATTTTTAGTATCGAATAATCTGTAAATCTGAGGGGCCTTTCATAGTCAGTGTTCCTGCATCAGTCACTAAGGATGACTACAACGTCCAATCTCACTGATTCGTTATCCTCTCTCCCTAGTTGAGTTCCTGACGAGTTGACTCAACTTCTCCATTACCACCTTCATCAACTCTGTTCTCCAAGTTTTATGTTCAGTTTGTGTTTCCAGACTCTCCCGGTCTATTTCCTTATGGTTGAAGTTCCCCGTGATCAGTCGATTTGCATGGCCTGTACGGTTTTTTCTAGCTGTCTTTGCTAATGCGTTCACCATCGTCCTGTTGGTATATTCCTGTCTTGATCTACTGTTTAGTGACGGGTTCTATATCACTGCTCTCACCGTCTTGGTTCCTACCACAGAGTCATTTTGACCACTATCTGTTTATTTATCTGTTTATTCTCCGTTAATTATGCTGCATCCAGTGTATTAAACAGTAAGCTAGTCAACTCACTACCGCACCCAGTGTATTAAACGTGATGCTGGTGCATTGTTCTTCATTCAAGGAACTACAGCTACCTTCTTCCTTGGATTAAACCATTTTACCTCCCATCCCCCAGGTGCTGAAAGATCCCTAGAGTTAGTGTTTACTTTGCATTTGGTCATCGAAATAATGGAGGGATTTTGATATTCCTCTAGTTTATCATAGATTCGCCTTTTCTAAGATCTTTTTATTAGCACGATGTTTGCTGTATCTTTCATAGTAATTTTATGAATTAAAAAAAAAACTCAAACACTCAATATTCATACTTTCGAGCGACTGAGAACCATCCTCTCCCAAGTATAAATCTACACTGCTTCACATCTCAACTCCTGCCCTTGGGAATCAGTTAGGGTTGTCTGATTGGTTACTTGAGGATGACGATGAGGTTCCCTATTGGTCAGAGGCAATGTCAACAGTTTTGGGTGTTCTGATTGGTCTCCGCAACCTTCGAGAAGTGAGCACCTAGTGGAGCCGTAGGATAAGGAATAAAGGAAAAAAAGTTAAGGAAATTAATATAATAATAAAGCTTCGTGGTCCCAGGGGCGTGGAGGGTAAACTTTGCTTCCCACTATTTCTTTTTTTGTTTTAACTCGGGCAAAAAAAAAATATGGAGGCTCCTCTCCAATTTTAGAGTCTGGCCTCTGTGGGGAAATGTCTCAAAGGTTATTTTTACGGCTGGGTCCGGGAGTTTCTGCACTGCCGGCTTGGAGCCACATGTCTAGGGAAATGTCTGCAGTGTTACTTTTCTCTTTCTTCTGAAGTTTCTTGTCATATATTCACGAGTTTCTTGTTATTTCTTAATGAGTGTCTTGTTATGTCTTAATGAGTGTCTTGTTATGTCTTAATGAGTGTCTTGTTACGTCTTAATGAGTGTCTTGTTATGTTTTAATGAGTTTCTTGTTATGTCCTAATGAGTGTCTTGTTATGTCTTAATGAGTGTCTTGTTATGTCTTAATGAGTGTCTTGTTATGTCTTAATGAGTGTCTTGTTATGTCTTAATGAGTTTCTTGTTATGTCTTAATGAGTGTCTTGTTATGTCTTAATGAGTGTCTTGTTATGTCTTAATGAGTGTCTTGTTATGTCTTAATGAGTGTCTTGTTATGTCTTAATGAGTGTCTTATGTCTTAATGAGTGTCTTATGTCTTAATGAGTGTCTTGTTATGTCCTAATGAGTGTCTTGTTATGTCTTAATGAGTGTCTTGTTATGTCTTAATGAGTGTCTTGTTATGTCTTAATGAGTGTCTTGTTATGTATTAATGAGTGTCTTGTTATGTCTTAATGAGTGTCTTGTTATGTCTTAATGAGTGTCTTGTTATGTCTTCAGGAGTTTCCTGTTATGTGTTCAGGAGTTTCTTGTTATGTGTTCAAGAGTTTCTTGTTATGTGTTCAGGAGTTTCTTATTATGTGTTCAAGAGTTTCTTGTTATGTGTTCAGGAGTTCTGTTATGTGTTAAGAGTTCTTGTTATGTGTTCAGGAGTTTCTTGTTATGTGTTCAGAGTTTCTTGTTATGTGTTCAGGAGTTTCTGTTATGTGTTCAGGAGTTTCATGTTATGTGTTCAGGAGTTTCTTGTTATGTGTTCAGGAGTTTCTTGTTATGTGTTCAGGAGTTTCTTGTTATGTGTTCAGGAGTTTCTTGTTATGTGTTCAGGAGTTTCTTGTTATGTGTTCAGGAGTTTCTTGTTATGTGTTCAGGAGTTTCTAGTTATGTGTTCAGGAGTTTCTAGTTATGTGTTCAGGAGTTTCTTGTTATGTGTTCAGGAGTTTCTTGTTATGTGTTCAGGAGTTTCTTGTTATGTGTTCAGGAGTTTCTTGTTATGTGTTCAGGAGTTTCTTGTTATGTGTTCAGGAGTTTCTTGTTATGTGTTCAGGAGTTTCTAGTTATGTGTTCAGGAGTTTCTTGTTATGTGTTCAGGAGTTTCTTGTTATGTGTTCAGGAGTTTCTTGTTATGTGTTCAGGAGTTTCTTGATATGTGTTCAAGAGTTTCTTGATATGTGTTCAAGAGTTTCTTGTTATGTGTTCAAGAGTTTCTTGTTATGTGTTCAGGAGTTTCTTGTTATGTGTTCAGGAGTTTCTTGTTATGTGTTCAAGAGTTTCTTGTTATGTGTTCAAGAGTTTCTTATGTGTTCAAGAGTTTCTTGATAGGTCTCCGGGAGTTTGAACTTCATCAAATTTTCGGTTTGTTTACTGAGATCTTCCACTTTGGAGTTAGTCTCGTTCATTTTAATTTTAGTAGTTGATCTGTTTGATGTAATTTGCTGCTGCTAGCCGTGCCTAGTTTCTGTTAGGTATGCCCAATTCCTGCTAGCTGTGCCTAGTTCCTGCTAGCTGTGCCTAGTTCCTGCTAGCTGTGCCTAGTTCCTGTTAGTTCCCTGATCTTGCTAGCTGTACATGGTTTCTGTTAGTTCCTAGTTCCTGCTAGTTGTGCTAGTTGTTCCTAGTTCTTTCTAGCTGTACCTAGTTCCTGTTAGTTCCTAATTCCTGCTAGTTGTACCCACTTCCTGCTAGCTGTGCCTTGTTCCTGCTAGCTGTGCCTTGTTCCTGCTAGTTGTACCTAGTTCCTGCTGGTTGAGCTTAGTGCCTGCTAGTTGTACCTAATTCCTACTAGCTTTCCCTAGTTCCTGCTAGCTTGCCTAGTTCCTGCTAGATGTTCCTTGTTAGGCAAGGAAAGGACACAAGTGCAACTAATGCGACATTTTATTGTGGCAACGTTTCGCTCTCCAGGAGCTTTGTCAAGCCGTTATAAACAATATTTGGCCACAGAGGGTATATATAGGCTTAGAGTGAGGTGTAATACCAGTGGTTGTAGTAGTAGTGATACATGTGGCAGAAAAGGTATTAAAGTTATTGCTTGGGTGGCATAAAAATAGGTTAGGTAAATGTGGTTGGATTAGAGAAGGCCCGTTTAAGATGTTCCTTGTTCCTGCTAGTTTACCTGGAGTTTACCTGGAGAGAGTTCCAGGGGTCAACGCCCCTGCGGCCCGGTCTGTGACCAGGCCTCATGTTGGATCAGAGCCTAATCAACCAGGCTGTTACTGCTGGCCGCACGCAGTCCAACGTACGAACCAAAGCCTTGTTGGTCAGGCACCGACTTTAGGTGCCTGTCCAGTGCCTGCTTGAAGACAGCCAGGGGTCTATTGGTAATAGTTGAGCCTAGTTCCTGCTAGGTGTGTCTATTTCCTGCTAGCTGTGCCTCTAGTTTCTGCTACGATCCTTATCTGTTTTCTCCTGGGGAAGTTGAGGATACTATATAGTATGTGGAGATCTGGATGAACGTGTGAATATTTTATTGAGTATGTGTGAATGTTGGTGGGCATATGTGAATGTTGGTATGTATGATGGTATGTGTGAATGTTGGTGAAACTGTGAATGTTGATATATCGGAATATTTGTGAATATATGTGAGTGTTGGTAAGTGTGAATGTTGGTATGTGAGAATGTTGGTGAGTAGGTGTGATTGTTGCAAGCATGTGGGAATGTTGGTGCTTATGTGAGAATGATGGAGAGTATGTGTGAACGTTGGCGAGTGCGTGTGGTAATGTTGTGAGCATGTGGAAATGCTGGTGAATATTTTGGAATGTTGTTGAAGCTATGGAGGTCTGGAAAATCTATGCAAGGTTGAAGGGGCGACATTAGGATAGGGAGATTAGAGCAGGAGGGGGAGACTAGAGCAGGAGGGGAGACTAGAGCAGGAGACTAGGAGGGAGACTAGAGCAGGAGGGGAGACTAGAGCAGGGGGGGAGACTAGAGCAGGAGGGGAGACTAGAGCAGGAGGGGGAGACTAGAGCAGGAGGGGTAGACTAGAGCAGGAGGGGTAGACTAGAGCAGGAGGGGGAGACTAGAGGTTGAACCGGTGCTCTATGGCGTTGAAAAATGATTTCTGCTTTCCAAATGTGTATCTTATTGTTGTGTGCCAGCAGAGAGAGAGAGAGAGAGAGAGAGAGAGAGAGAGAGAGAGAGAGAGAGAGGAGGGAGGGAGGGAGGAAAAAAAAATAATTCCATCACTCTGTGACAGTGATTGAGAGATACAGACCTGCAAAGAACGATAAACAAGTATTTACGAATGTAAACGAATAGAGAGAGAGGGGGGGAGGGGGAGAGGCGAAACAAACAGATGTTTCCTGGGTCGTTGACAAGTAAATGTTTTTTTTCTTCACTGTGATACAACAAGACTTTATTAAATCGATGTTTTGCTCAGTAAAAGCTTTACGAACTTGATAAATCTTTCACTTTTTCCGAACATCGTTTTCCTAATATCAGGCTGTGTTTACGTCTCTTTGAAATAATAATTATTATTATTATTATTATTGTTATTATTATTATTATTTTTATTATTATTATTGTTGTTTCTGTTGTTGGTGCTGTTTATTAATTATAATTATTATTAGTATTTTTTTATTGTCACTGTTATTGTTTCTATTATTATTGTTTATTATAATGATTAATTATCATTATTGTTGTTACTATTATTTTTAGCTCATAGAAGATGCGCTGAACCCATCCGGGTCCTTCAATGCTTGAGAAATAGAGGGTAATCAGATTCAACCAATGTCAAGGAAGGGTAGTTCCAATTTGTCTCATCCGAAACCCTAGAGTGAGGGGAACAGCACTTAAGGGGAAGTCATTGCCCATATCACATCAGTGCTGAGGTTATTAATATAGGGAGCATACCTCAGTGTTAGCTCTAGGATTATCCAACACATGTTCCCTCTCTCTCTCTCTCTCTCTCTCTCTCTCTCTCTCTCTCTCTCTCTCTCTCTCTCTCTCTCTCTCTCTCTCTCTCTCTCTCTCTCTCTTTCTCTCTCTCTCTCTCTCTCTCTCTCTCTCTCTCTCTCTCTCTCTCTCTCTCTCTCTCTCTCTCTCTCTCTCTCTTTTCTCTTATTCCTTCTGCCTCATTCAATTTATCTCCATCTTTCGCTCCAATTACGTCTACTTTTCCCTTCCTTCTCGCTCCCTCCCCCCTTCTATTTTAATTCTCTTTTTCCTCTTATTCCCACTACCTCTCATTTCCTCTCTCTCTCTCATTCCCTTTCCCACTTTCCCCACTCTGCCAAATACCTTAATGATAATAGTTACTTCCTCTGTTTTCCTTCTCTTAAAATTTACGTTCCTCTCTAATACTTATTGCTGCTACTACTACTACTACTACTACTACTACTACTACTACTATCTCTACCACCTGATAATAATAATATTATTTTTATTATTATTTTTCTGTTCCTTTTGTTGACCAACGTTTATGCTTCATAGATGTAATATTGTACGTTCTTTTCTAATGGTTTTATATATTTTTACCAAAGACGACGACCACCTTTGACATGACGATGTGACATGATATGATGGAACATGACTATGATGGGACATGACGATGATGGGACATGACGATGATGGGACATGACGATCAGGAGAGCCGATGATCGCTGAACCTAACAATCATGGGACTGATTGATTACTATGGGATCTTGTAAGGATAATATCCCAATTTCAGACTCTTAGCATACTGTCATACTAATTATACCTGGTATACCACTGCGTCATGTGGTTCATTTCGTCTTAAAGTTGCTGCCAGCATCCGGTGGATATAAGGAAGTGGAACACTTTGTTTCATCCAATCTATTGCCTTTTCCACAAGGGCGGACTAGAATTAATCCACACTTTATTTAAATGTAATGGGAGGGGATGGAAGGGGATGGTAGGGTGAAATTATATACCCGTTTTTTCAGCTGTTTTAGTAATTTCCTGTAATCATCAAATGTAATAAGTTATCTCACATTTATAACATTTAGGGATGGCAATATTCTGACAGCACGAGCACTTTTAGCAATAAATTCGGATACTTGCACTGAGTCCTGGAGCTTAGCTATAAGCCAGGGCTTGAATTAGTGGTACATCGGTTCACACTGAGTGACTCAGTCCATTAACCTCCAAAATTGCTGAGACTGAATTAGTAAATGAGCCAAACATTAACAGTGAGCCCAAATGTGTGATTGCACTGCCTTGTATGGGCGTCAAGGCCCTTTCCCCCATGTGCTTAATCTTTTAGGAATTCGTTTCCAACCTTTACACATCTCTCTGCCAATCAGAACCTGCCAAGTATGTTTTAAGAACCTGCCTACTATGGTTAAGGACCTGCTTAGTATGATAAAGACCTGCCTAGTATGGGCCAGGAGGCCTGCTACACTGTTCCTCCTTTATATTCTTATGGTCATTCCTTCTGATATGTATGTCACGACGACTTCATCTTGGCTCTAAGGGCAAATACAGCCCACGTGTTGTGCCCTTGTCTCCGAGCTCACGTGACTGGTCTGAACCCGCTCAGTTCGTCTGACCAATGCAGAATTAACTTGTAATAAAGATCGTCTGAACTCTGGCATCAAGGAAATAGTGTCGTATTAGGTAAAAGGGATAAAAATCGAATGTCGCATCGCAGCCTGATGATTATGGGACCTGGCGATCATGAGACCTGACAGTTGTGGGACCTGATTATCATGGGATCTCAAGATTATGAGACCTGGTAGTCATGAGATCTCACGATTATGGGGCATGATAATTATGGAACCTGGTGACACTGACAGTGATTGTCTTGTTGACCAAGTTACTAAGAACTTGTATGTTCAAGGGTTGGACAAAACATGAACACCTGCTGATTGAACTGTCGAATAACTGAATAATCAATTTAGATGGGCTGCAAGTCCACTTTTTGCGCTATCTTCCAAGACGATAATGCGCCAACTGACACCGCTAGAGTTGTTCAAAATCTGAATTAAGAACATGAGAGTGAAGTCGAACACTTGGACTCGCCACCACAATCGCCGAATCTAAATATTATCTAGCATCTGTGAGGTCAATTGGAACAGCAAGTGAGGAACCGAGTTCCTCCACAGTCGTCTCTGGAAGAGTTAGAGTTTTGCTTGAGGAATGACTCAAAATTCTCTTCAAATGAAGGACCAACTCCATATTGAAAATAAAAAAATAATATAGAACGAGGTGTTCATATTTTGCCCATCCCCTGTAGCTTAGTGATCATGTCTCCCGTGTTGAACAAGTTACTGAGAGTCTGTATGTACTTATAAGCTCTTGATGCAAGGAAATGGAGTTCCCTCCCCCATCACCTTTCTTAGATCAAATTTGATAACTTCTCATTTCTTAGGCACCGTATGACCCCTTTCTCACCTGTCTGATACAAACAGTATCTGTGACTATTAACCCAAGATAATTCGACAAATGACAGAGAAGTGCTCTTGATCCAGGGAAATGGAATAGAATGGGATATAATGGAGTTCTGCTTCATAATGCAGCTCGCAGCAGTGGATGAGGGACCTAATAACTGCCAGGTGAACAGTTTATTGTAACTAACTGCTGCTTGAGACAGTCGTAACTGCTTTCTCGGACTGAAGATGTACGAAGATTTACACGCACGTCTCGCCTCACCCGGGAGTCGAACCCTGGTCCTTTCAGTTGTGAGCCACCTCCAGCAGAATAATGCCCTGGAAGCCACTTTATCCAAGGATTATTACGAGAGAGCTCGTCTTGCTGCTTTATCCCAGTCTGGATATCAGAAAACATAATGAAGCGTCTTAATTGGTTTGTCAATCATTAATGACACCAACAGAGAGAGAGTGAGAGAGGGCGGGAGAGTGAGAGAGGGCGGGAGAGTGAGAGAGGGCGGGAGAGTGAAGAGGGAGGGAGAGTGAGAGAGGGCGGGAGAGTGAGAGAGGGCGGGAGAGTGAGAGAGGGCGGGAGAGTGAGAGAGGGCGGGAGAGTGAGAGTGAGAGAGAGAGGGAGAGTGGGAGAGTGAGTGATGTTTGCGTTGTCGTCATCATCTTCTAATCCTTCTCATTCTTATTCCTCGGCTGCGGCTGCGGCGTCGGCTGCGGGAGGCGGGGATCAAGGTAATAGTATCAGCGCTGGAGTAATAGTGTTAGAGCCACCAATTTACAGGTGTCGAGGAGGTCATCAGTTTCACTAGAAGTGAGTTGTGGCGCAGCCACTGTAGTGGATGACAGTGGCAGGTAGTGGATGACAGTGGCAGGTATTGAATAACAGTGGCAGGTAGTGGATGACAGTGGCAGGTAGTGGATGACAGTGGCAGGTATTGAATAACAGTGGCAGGTAGTGGATGACAGTGGCAGGTAGTGGATGACAGTGGCAGGAAGTGGATGACTGTGGCAGGTAGTGCATGACTGTGACAGGTAGTGCATGACTGTGACAGGTAGTGCATGACAGTGGCAGGTAGTGGATGACAGCGGCAGTTAATGGATGACTGTGGCAGGGAGTGCTTGACTGTGGCATATAGTGGATACAGTCTTCAGACCATGACAGGTAATGGATACAGTCTTCAGACCATGACAGGTAGTGGATACATTCTTCAGACCATGACAAGTAGTGGATACAGTCTTCTGACTGTATCATTCAAAATCCCAAGTTCATTACACAAATTTGGTCGGATTCTCTTCAACTCTCAACAACTCATCGACTATCAACTCATTATTATTATTACTATTATTGTAATTTATTATTTTTGGAAAGTGCTGTCTACTACATGGTCACATCGCGACTTTGAGGGTGAAGATAATCAAGGTTGATCTAAGGATCAGGCTAAGTTGTGCCACTGACGCTAGTAAAGATGCTATAACTAGCAGTGTATAGTTAAACCACAGAACGGGCGGGATTTGAACCCATGGCGAATTAGTCCTGTATAGTTGTAATGAGAGGACCTACTGCACGTAAGTTGTTAAACATCAAACTCTCAAAAAAAAAAAAACACCACGGGCGGGGATAGAACCCGCGATCAGAGAGTCATAAAACTCCAGACCAGGAGGAGTTTGAGGTAATCAGTCCCTCAGCCTGGACTGATTACCTGATGGACTGAACACATCGATTCCAGGCTGAGGGGCTGATTACCTCAAAGTCCTCCTCTCCTTACCCCCTTTCTGCTTTGTATTGGACTGATGAAGCCACTGTGTGGGCGAAACGTTTCGAAATAAAGATACCTAACTGTTGCATATGTGACTTACCTAACAACCTGTCGGTATTTTACACCATTTTAATATTTACTCTCCTTAGACAAAGCACTTTTCCTTTGAGTAACTTTACTGCGTAATTAAGTCAGTCTGCCTTGCTTTCTCTTTTCATTTTGTTCGTTAACGTTTTTATTTTGGTTACTGCTATTAAAAGTTTAGCAATAGCGTTGTTAATTGTATTCGCAAGTAAACAAGTTATGTTATTAAAACTGATTCTTTATCTACTGCCAGGAACGTGTAGTATACTGGGCCTAGTGAGGAACTTCTCTGTTAGCGTGTTTGATCCTCATACTTTTTAGAAAGTTTTATAGCTGATGTTTCTCAAAACTAGTCCACTCATATCTCTTATAAGATATTTGTACAATATAAACGTGTTAGACGGAATTATGTTGCATTTATTATTTGATTAATTACATTTCTATGATAGGCATTTCTATAAGGGTTAGCTTAGGCAATTATAACATTCTTTGAATACAGATAGTAAGTGGTCCAAATCTATTTCTTCCCGATGTTTATTCTTTATCTGTAGGATGGCGGAAAAACGTAATTTGTGAAAATGTGTTGTAGAAAATGGCAAAAAAAAAAAAATCGTAGTGTGGTCTCGCTCGCTTTTGGATACGACGGATACATAGAACACTAAAATATAATCAAGTATATTGACAGAGAACTTTAGCGGTAGAGTCGTTCTTGAGGTCAAATAATTCGCGTCAACATTCTCGGGAATGATATGAGAATTAAAAGTGTCGGGAAAGGATTTCTTTCTTATTTTATTTCTGCCCCCCTCAAATTCTGAAAAGTATAAATTGATGTCATTTCCCAAGGACATCAGGCGTTGAATGATGTCAGCTTTTTGAGAGTTAGACCCATCAGAGGATCTTCCATCTCATCAAGAATAGTCAAGTGATTATTGAACATAACGTTTCCTGCACTGACTCTCCTTTGCTCATTCTCTAGCTCTTCAAGAAATGCAATAAGACAATCCATGAGGAGATACGCTGTAACCTGTAGCTTGAGATTGTTTTTTCAGTTGTTCAGATATATCCTAAGTATGCAAGAAGCGTCTGCCGCAATACTTCATTTAAATAATTCACGAGATAGTCATTACCTTGGATTTCCAATGAGAGCTTAAATCGTGATCGTAGCTCAGACACTCAATTCACAATATTGTCCCTTGAAAGTCAGTGCACTAAGAAGTAAATGAGGAGGGCTTCGTGTTGAATCCATGTCTTTACAGAGTTAATTGAAAAGGCGAGAGTTCTGAGCCCTGCTTTCATGAAGTTGACGCATCTGACCACTGCTTCCAGGATCTTGCAAAGCAGATTATGAAAGGCTTTTGATGTTGGTGCCAAAACGATGGATGGTGCAATGAATTCCCTTAGCATTCAGAGCTATATTTTTGTCACGCTTCGGTTTAATTAAAGTTTCACCGACTATGTGCTTTCATCTGCATCCTTTTAAGCTGTCTCAACAACACCGCTCTTGGAACACACAACCCTCATCCGAAAATGAACCATCATCAGTGGGTGCTTTATCTTACCTGACTTCATAGAATCTTTCCCCTAGGAATCGTACCTGGGAAGCTACAGGTCTTATCTTTGTAAAGCAAGTCAGTGAGGTAATGGAAGAAGAAAACAGCTTCACTGGGACCTTTACTTACCATGATGAGTTTACTGTCGAAATCATTCAATATCATGAGCTTGCATTTTTCGCATAAGCCGAGGGAGTCTATCCCTGAGGGACCATGGTGTGCCAGTGATAGAAACCTCATTATCTTCTGGTCTTTGGGGATTCTCTAAAGCTGGCGGGACCAGCGAGGAAAAAGAGACGGGGTCAGGGAGGGATAGGGAGGTGAAAGGCCAAAAAGTGATTGAGAGATAGAGAGGGAGAGGCAAAGGAATGGGGAAGGAAGAGGGTTAAAGATAAGGTGGATTTGTGGAAGGGGAAGAGAGAGTAGTAGTATTGAGAACGAAGTTTCAAGTTGGGATGAGGAATGGACAATATTGGAGGATAGATAAATGGGAATTAGATAAACGAGAAAGGGGAAAGGGAGATGGAAGAGAGAACGAAGGGAGATAGATGGGAGAAAGGAGGGAGGAAAGGGAAAAAATAAAGCTCAGAACACTGGAATCGTCAAGCTCTAAAAGGGAAGATAGACCGAGAGTCACACACACACACAAACACACACACACACACACACACACACACACACACACACACACACACTCCGAAGTGTCGCTGTTTGCAGATGATGTGAAGATGAGACGAATTCAATCGGACGAGGACCAGGCAGAACTACAAAGTGATCTGGACAGGCTGTAGGCCTGGTCCAGCAACTGGCTCCTGGAGTTCAACCCCACCAAGTGCAAAGTCATGAAGATTAGGGAAGGACAAAGAAGACCGCAGACGGAGTACAGTCTAGGGGGCCAGAGACTACAAACCTCACTCAAGGAAAAGGACCTTGGGTATAACACCGGGCACATCTCCTGAGGCGCACATCAACCAAATAACTGCGGCAGCTTACGGGCGCCTAGCAAATTTAAGAACAGCATTCCGACATCTTCATAAGGAATCACTCAGGACCCTGTACACTGTGTATGTACGTTAGGCCCATATTGGAATATGCAGCACCAGTTTGGAACCCACACCTAGCCATGCACGTAAGGAAACTAGAGAAAGTGCAAAGGTTTGCAACTAGACTGGTTCCGGAGCAAAGGGGTATGTCCTACGAGGAGAGGTTAAGAGAAATCGACCTGACGACACTAGAGGACAGGAGAGATAGGAGGGATATGATAACGACATACAAAATACTGAGAAGAATCGACAAGGTGGACAGAGACAGGATGTTCCAGAGATGGGACACGGCAACAAGAGGTCACAGTTGGAAGTTGTAGACAGATGAATCACAGGGATGTTAGAAAGTATTTCTTCAGTCACAGAGTTGTCAGGAAGTGGAATAGTCTAGGAAGTGATGTAGTGGAGGCAGGATCCATACATAGCTTTAAGAGGTATGATAAAGCTCATGGAGCGGGAGGAGTGACCTAGTAGCGGCCAGAGAAGCTGGGCCAGGAGTTGTGACTCGACCCCTGCAACCACAACTAGCTGAGTATACACACACACTCAGGCACACACACACAGGCACACACACAATAATCTTTAATCTCCTCAAAGCTCCACTGGTTTCTGATAAGGAGTGTTACATCCAACCTCCTGTAGCCTTCCTCATCATCTGATAAACCAGGAATATCGCATCTTTTAGCTCTTTCTTTGAGCCTTGTCTCCGTGATTGCTATAATACCTCGGGATGACTATACTTTATTGTCCATTATATTTTTTACAATCGTTTGTTACTCCATTTGTATTGGTGAACTATACATTTATCTCTCTGTTAAGTAAAAAGACACAAATGCAATTAATGTGACATTTTATTGTGGCAACGTTTCACTCTCCAGGAGCTTTGTCAAGCCGTTACAAGCGATACATGGACACAGAGGGTATATATATACTCAGAGTGAGGTGTAATACTAGTGGTGGTGGTAGTAGTAGAGACATAAGTTGTAGTAGTAGTAGTAATACAATAAGGTAGAATAATCAACTTGCACATGAGGAAAAGGTGAAAGCAATTACTTGGGTAGCACAAAAATATAGGTTAGACAAATGTTTCTGTTGGAGGTTCGATTAAAGAAGACCTGTATCAGTGTTCCACCTCTGCGAAGTTCTTTGTGTAGTATTAGCAGGAGAGACTATGTGATGGCAGGGTTTACTGTTTTCAGGAGGATTCTTGCTAAGACTTCAGAGATGGTGAAGCTGCCTTTGTTTTGTTTAACTGTGTTAGAAACAGCGATAAGTGCTGATTCAAGGCACTTGCGTCTGCGGAAGTTAGTTTCTTTGATTACTAATCGGGCGTCTCTGAATTTCATGAGATGATTGGTGGAATTCCGGTGTTGTACGCATGCGTTGTTCAGGTTATCGTTCCTACATGCATTAATGTGTTCATTGAGGCGTGTTTCGAGGTTTCTTGTTGTTTCACCTACATAAATTCTGTCGCAGCCTCCACAGGGTATAGTGTAAACCCCTGCGTTGACTGGTTCATGGTGCTTGGATTTTGTCCAGGTTAGATCCTTTATAGAAGTGCTGGTAGCGATGGCGACTCTGGTGTTAGCTTTAGCAAGTACTTTAGAAATGTTCGATGCAACATGGCTGTTGGTAAGAATTATAACTGTTTGGAGTTGTGTTAGTGCGTGGAAATTAATGATCTGAAGAGCTCTTCTTTTGCAATCTTTGATGAAAAGGGAAGGAAAATGTAAGTCAGTGAAGGTTTGGTGAATGTATGTACATTCCTCGTCAAGAAACTTAGGACTACAAATTCGGTAAGCTCTTAGGAAGAATCCGATGATGGAAGTCACGTCCAAACTGCTTAGTTTCTTGTTTCGGATGGAGAGGTTTTCTATGCGGTTGAGAAGGTCGCCTGAATGTTTAAGATGAGCGGGGCTGATGGTCCCAGAAGGGGATGATGGTCCCCAGACCATCAGCCCCGCTCATCTTAAACATTCAGGCGACCTTCTCAACCGCATACGAAACCTCCCCATCCGAAACAAGAAACTAAGCAGTTTAGACGTGACTTCCCTCTTCACTAAAGTACCTACCACACAAGCCATCGTTGTTCTACGACGTAAAGTCAATCAGAACCTTAACCTTCCTATACCTCCCGGAGATTTCGTTGACCTTATTGAACTCTGTGTTAATTTCAACTGTTTTTCTTTCAATAACAGGCTCTACAAATAAACATACGGCATGGGAATGGGGTTCCCCATCAGTGCCGTCTTAGCTAACTTGTACATGGAACACCTAGAGGCTGAACACTTCGCCAACATCATCCCCTCAAGCGTCACTTGGTTAAGTTACGTGGACGACGTCCTCGTAATAACTCCCAAACGTTTTGATGTACGGAATCTTCAGGCAAGGCTCAAAGCAGTTGAACCGGCGATCCAGTTTACACTAGAAGAAGAGTCCAATGACAAGCTACCCTTTCTAGACGTCCTTATCCACAAAGTAGATAACAACCTAAGATTTCAAGTTTACCGGAAACCTACAAATAAAAATGATCTCACACACTTTTATTCCAGTCAAGATACCAAGACCAAAAGAGGCATCATCATCGGATTCTTATTAAGAGCTTACCGAATTTGTAGTCCTAAGTTTCTTGACGAGGAATGTACATACATTCACCAAACCTTCATTGATTTACATTTTCCTTCAATTTTCATCAAAGATTGCAAAAGAAGAGCTCTTCAGATCATTAATTCTCCACGCACTAACACCACTCCAAACAGTTATAATTCTTCCCAACAGGCAGGTTGCATCGAACATTTCTAAATTACTTGCTAAAGCTGACACTAGAGTCGCTATCGCTTCCAGCACTTTTATAAAGGATCTAACCTGGACAAAATCCAAGCACCATGAACCAATCAACGCAGGGGTTTACACTATACCCTGTGGAGGCTGCGACAGGATTTATGTAGGTGAAACAGCAAGAAACCTCGAAACACGCATCAATGAACACATTAATGCATGTAGGAACGATAACCTGAACAACGCCTGCGTACAACACCGAAATTCCACCAATCATCTCATGAAATTCAGAGACGCCCGATTAGTAATCAAAGAAACTAATTTCCGCAGACGCAAGTGCCTTGAATCAGCACTTATCGCTGTTTCTAACACAGTTAAACAAAACAAAGGCAGCTTTACCATCTCTGAAGTCTTAGCAAGAATCCTACTGAAAACAGTAAACCCTGCCATCACATAGTCTCTCCTGCTAATACTACACAAAGAACTTCGCAGAGGTGGAACACTGATACAGGCCTTCTCTAATCCAACCTCCAACAGAAACATTTGTCTAACCTATATTTTTGTGCTACCCAAGTAATTGCTTTCACCTTTTCCTCATGTGCAAGTTGATTATTCTACCTTATTGTATTACTACTACTACTACAACTTATGTCTCTACTACTACCACCACAACTAGTATTACACCTCACTCTGAGTATATATATATATACCCTCTGTGTCCATGCTGCATAAAAACAGGCATAAAAATAGATGGATCATTAACAGAATCTGTTTGGGTAGAGTTTCTAGAAGGTCAAGAAAAACTGATTGTAGGTGTAATATACCGACCTCCAGGCTTGGATCACGATAGAGGGAGACTTCTTTGGGACGAAATTGTTAGGGCTTCTAGACAATAACGTAGTGATAGTAGGGGATTTTAACTTTAGTCAAATTGACTGGACTTCTTTGACCGGTAATCTGGAGTCCAGTGACTTTATGGAAGTAGTTCAGGACTGTTTTCTGAAGCAGTGTGTGACGGAGCCTACCAGAGGTAATAATTTGCTCGACCTAGTCTTGTCAAATAAAGAAACCCTTGTAAATAATCTGGAGATCACTGAAGAGCTTGGCGCAAGTGATCACAAATCCATTACTTTTAATATTACATAGGAGTACGAGAATAGGGATAATACGGTAAAAGTTCCTGATTTTCGTTCTGCCGACTATACTGGACTTAGAGAACACCTGTCTAATCTCGACTGGGGTAATCTAGCTAACGATTACGATGGGATCTGCGTTTATGATTTTTTTTCTTAATAATATACAACGTGCACAGAGTATATTTATTTCCCAGAGAGAATTTAGGTCAAATAATAACGATCCCAAATGGATTAACAGGAGGCTAAAACATCTATTAGGGAGAAAAGAGAATTTATAGGCGCATCAAAAGAGGAGATGTTAACTTATTGACCAATATGTTCAGTTGAAAAGAGAAGTAAAAGGATTAGAAAGGCTAAACGTGACTATGAGATTAAGGTTGCTAATGAATCAAAGACTAATCCAAAGGGTTCTTTCAAGTGTATAGGACGAAGGTGAGGGAAAAGGTAGGACCTCTGAAAATTGGGAATGGACAGCTGACGGATAACGAACTGGAAATGTGTTCTCTATTTAATGACTATTTTTGTCAGTCTTTACACAAGAAGACGTAAATGAGATTCCAGAAATTAACAATTATTCAGTTCCTGAAGAATTCAAGTTAACTAATATTACTGTCACGAGGGACATGGTTATCAAACAGATAGATAAACTGAAGCAAAATAAGTCCCGGACCCGACGAGTTGTTTTCCAGGGTACTTAAAGAATGCAAGATGGAACTTAGTCAGCCATTAACGAATGTGTTTAATACGTCCATCCTAACTGGTATTGTGCCAGAGATGTGGAAGATAGCTAATGTAGTTCCTATATTCAAATCAGGGATAAGTCAATTCCATCAAATTACCGTCCAATAAGCCTCACATCTATAGTAGGCAAATTATTAGAATCAATTATAGCTGATATTATTAGAAGTCACCTTGAAGAACATAATTTGATTAATGAATCTCAGCATGGGTTCACGAGAGGTCGTTCCTGCCTAACAAATTTACTGACGTTTTTCAATAAAACATTTGAAGCAGTAGACAGTGATAAAGAATATGATATAGTTTACTTGGATTTCAGTAAGGCCTTCGATAGAGTACCTCACAAGAGACTCTTAAGAAAGGTGGCAGCTCATGGTATAGGAGGTAAAGTTCTAGCATGGATAGAGGCATGGCTTACCAATAGAAAGCGAGAGTTTCCATTAATGGGGTCAAATCTGAATGGGGATTAGTCACTAGTGGCGTTCCACAAGGATCAGTTTTAGGCCCATTGTTGTTCATAATTTACATAAATGACCTTGATGAAGGAATTGCAAGTGACATGAGTAAATTTGCTGATGATACAAAAATAGGCCGTAGGATTCATTCTGAGGAGGACACCAGTGAACTCCAGGAGGATTTGGACAAATTAATGTCTTGGTCTGAAAAGTGGCAGATGAAGTTCAATGTGGACAAGTGTAAGGTACTAGTCCTTGGTAATGAAAATATCCCTCGAATTTATAAACTAGGTGAAGTAGAGCTTGATCATACATAATGTGAAAAAGACTTGGGAGTCATGGTAAGCAGGAATCTAAAGCCAAGACAACAGTGCCTAAGTGTGCGCAATAAGGCTAACAGATTACTAGGATTTATTTCAAGAAGTATAAGCAACAGAAGTTCAAAAGTTATTTTACAGCTCTATACATCACTAGTGAGACCTCATTTGGATTATGCAGCTCAGTTTTGGTCTCCTTACTACAGGATGGATATAGATTCATTGGAGAACATACAAAGAAGAATGACTAAAATGATTTACAGTATAAGAAATCTCCCGTATGAAGATAGACTTAGAGCGTTGAATCTCCACTCTCTGGAGAGACGTAGAATGAGGGGAGATATCATCGAGGTGTACAAGTGGATGATGGGCATAAACAAGGAAGATATTAGTAAAATACTGAGGATATCGAACCAGGTAAGAACCAGAAATAACGGATTTAAATTGGATAAATTTAGATTTAGAAAGGACATAGGCAAGTACTGGTTTTCGAACAGAGTTGTAGATGCGTGGAACAATCTTCCGAGTACTGTGATAGAGGCTAGGACCTTGGGTGGCTTTAAAAAGAGATTGGACAAATATATGAGTGGGAGGGGCTGGGTTTGATTGGTGTCGTGAGTACGGGAATAAATTCTTAGGTAGTGGTGGTTTTGATATGGACCTGCCTTGTATGGGCCAGTAGGCCTTCTGCAGTGTTCCTCCATTCTTATGTTCTTATGTTCTTATGTATTTTTGTAACGGCTTGACAAAGCTCCTGGAGAGCGAAACGTTGCCACAATAAAATATCACATTAGTTGCATTTGTGTCCTTTTACTTAACCTATTGTCGGTAATTCTACCACTATTAATACATTTTTCTCTCTGTTACCTTATTCCAGTCCAGGTTCCTGATTTTCTGGTCTTTTCACATGGTTCTGGAGGGTGGGTGGGGGTATTGGGGGCTGGAGGAATCTGTGAGAGTGAGAAGTAGTTGAGAACGGGTTTCTTATGCTAGAAAAGGATAGGGTCCTGAGTGTAGTTAAGGGTGGATGAGGGGTTGCTGTGTAGGGAAAGGAGGGACTGGGGTGAGAGGGAGTTTGGACTGCGGGTGTAGGAATGGGAGGGGAGTAGGGTAAGGATTGTTTTAGGTTATTGTGTTTGAGTGGGAAAGAGAGGCTGGGACTTGAGGTCAGTCTGTGCGAGGGAGTACATGGTGCTCTTCCAGAGGCTGAGATTCTACACCCGTCTCCTTATCTCCGTCTCACCTTCCTGTCACTTACGGTTTTGGATTTTCCTCAGCGATTCTCTCTTCCTTGTCGGTTTGTCTCGATCGAGGTAAACCCAATGACGCCAAAAATTTATCACCTGGCTCACTTTGACCTTCCCACCTGTCAGTTTACCGATGAACTGAGCCTTCTGTTCCTCCGCCATCCACATTTCTTCATGACCCTTGAAGACCTTGGATAATTAGCGACCTCACTTTCTCCTCCCACTTCGTTCCCTCAAGATTTCTGTCTCCTCTGGGAAATTCCTTTGCTGCTCTCCTTATCTCCTGTACCTCCCGCGTGTGTGTGATTGTCATTTTATAAAGGTACATAACAAAGTTTACATAAGAAAAGGATATATATAATAATAAACCATACATAAGAAAACGCCTGAGGCAGCTGCGGCCGCCTCACTATAGGAGCTACGGACAGTGCCAACTATTGCGACAGGCTGATCCCGTTAGTGTCAGCCAGCACCTAGGGAATAGGAAGTAATCAGGTTTGATCCAACGAAGGGGAGGATTCCTCTAACTGAATGAATCAACAACCTTTTACCAACGTCTAGAAACGAGTTTGCACCGGTAACACCAGTCCTATGACCAGTCTAAGACCAGTGTTACCAGTGGCACCAGTCTAGCTGAGACCAGTCCAAGACCAGTGTTACCAGTGGCACCGGTCTAGTTGAGACCAGTCTAAGACCAGTGTTACCAGTAGCGGCACCAGTCTAGTTGAGACCAGTCTAAGACCAGTGTTACCAGTGGCACCAGTCTAGTTTAGACCAGTCCAAGACCACTGTTACCAGACAATGGGTATCCGGATTAATTTACCCCTATAAGATTTCTGTTTTTTTTTTTTTTTGTTACCTGATACTATTATGATTATAATTATTAATGACTATTAATTTAATAAAAATAATAATAATAATAATAATAGTGTAAATACAGAAAATATTCAGATCGGTTTAAAAAAAACTGGCAAAGGAAATCGATAATATTTTTTAATTTGGAGATAATAATAAATCTTGTGGATGGAAGGCAGCGCAGCTATTACTGCCAGAGTGATGGGAGACAATTTTGAGGTGATGGTTACTCCAGCTGTTTCCAGGTTGAGTGAAGCTTTAGGGGTGTGGGGAAGGGGTTCCAAGAGCGGCTTCAGGGGCGGGGGAGGGTTCCAGGAGTGGCTTCTGCGGCAGGGGAGGGTTCCAGAAGTGGCTTCTGCGGCAGGGGAGGTTCCAGAAGTGGCTTCTGGGGCAAGGAAGGGTTCCAGAAGTGGCTTCAGGGGCGGGAGAGGGTTCCAGGAGTGGCTTCAGGGGCGGGAGAGGGTTCCAGGAGTGGCTTCAGGGGCGGGAGAGGGTTCTAGAAATGGCTTCTAGGAGAGAAAAGGGTTCCATGAGGGGCTTATAGGGTGGGGTAGGGTTCCATTAACGGATTCAGGGGCGGGGAAGAGTGCCAGTCCTGACTTCAGAATAAATATAATGATTAAAATTGGAGTAAAAGGCTTATCCGACAGAGCTATAAACCTCACAGTGAACCCCCATAGAACTTTGAAACCTCTCGATGAACCCCACAGAACTATAGAAGCTCAAAGTAATCCCATGAAAACGTATAGAACATAAATATAGAACTATAGAACATAACAGTGAACCCAACAGAACTATGGAACCTCTCAGAGAATCCAACAAAGCCATGGACCCTCACAATGAACCTAACAGATAAAATCTCACTTCGAACCTAACAGACAGAACCTTACAGTGAACCCAACCAAGCTACAACACTAAGTTCAACACTATTACAGAACCACTCACTGAGATCAAGAGACTAATGGAACCGCTCTTTGACGTCCAGATTCCTAAAATTTGTAATTGATTAGCAGAACGTTGATATGTAAAGCTGTGGTAGATAGATAGATAAATAGATAGATAAATAGATAGATTAATATATAGAAAGAGTGAAAGAAAAAAAAATACAAATTTAGTTCAACTGAAAGCTTCCACGCGTTCTTCTTCTAATATTTTCTCCAGAAAATCTAACAAGTAAATCTTTGGAAAGAAATTTATAAACATGACATTATATATATATATATATATATATATATATATATATATATATATATATATATATATATATATATATATATTTTTTTGTAACAGGAAATGCCCCAGGCATACCAGTACCCATAGCCTGAAACGTTGAATATTAGAAAGATCACACAAGCACTGATATCGTAATAGTAGCCTAAATGAACGTAACGTGGCAAATATCAAAAATTCGGTCAGACTACGCTATGATATAAGTAATTTTACATACATAATTATATTGCCAGTGATATAGAAGTCACTGGCAATTATATATGGAGTAACCATACTCGAGAACGAGTCCATTTAAATTGACGAGAAAAAGGGACCATTTAAATGGAAATGGGGCTCATTAAAAGGGAGGCATCTGTAATTACAAGGAAGGCGGCCACAGTTATTCATCCCACAGGATTGTTTTTGCATCCTGTTTGTATGTGTTACTGCTACTTTTGTTTCTCTTAAAATCTTTTATTTTCATAGATGACACAGTCTCTACTATGACTTATTCCGAGGCATGCTAGATGGACTCACTTTGTTATGAAAATACAGAAATGTTCAGGAAACATAAGAATAAAGGAATGTTGATGTATAGCAAATAGAGAAAATAAATGTAGCTTCCAGCGGCAGTAATTATGCTGACTTCAAAATACCGAGTCTTCAAAAGGGCAATATTAATGAGCAGTCGACCGTCTGTGAGGAAAGATCCTTTGTCTGTATGATAGTAATGGAACGCTATGAAAGTGATGGAATGAAAGAGCGAAGACTGAGGAAGGTGTGTGTGTGTGTGTGTGTGTGTGTGTGTGTGTGTGTGGAGCCTTGGTGTCTGTGGAAGGTGTTGAGTGTGCATGGAGCCTTGGTGTCTGTGGAAGGTGTTGAGTGTGCATGGAGCCTTGGTGTCTGTGGAAGGTTGTACATAGTTGACTGACAGTGGTTAGTATAATGATTTGTATGCATAGCTCAGTGATGGTGTATATTAAGAACACCGGTACACTAAGAAAGGCCTGAAGTATCTGGCTATAAATTAAATCTCCAAATAAGAAACAAACTTCAAAAAAATAAATAAAGATAAAGGCATACACACACACACAAAAAAAAAGAAAAATTCTTGAGTACCCATATATTCCCTACTCCAATACTTACAATATATATACAAAGAGCAGTAAAATGTTAATGAGCGAGAGAGCAAATTGAGTCACTGCAATTTATTTTTGCCTCATACAATAGAGAACAGTTTGTGTACTGGACCTGCTAGTGAGAGTTTGACTCCAACCAGGAGTACATAACATCAATTTGCCTGAAGTCAACCTCTTGCCCAAAAGGTCGGTGTATAAACTAAATAGCGAATCAGCGCGGCTGGGGGCCGCTACAGCAGCGCCCATCAAACTGCCAGTTTGGCTGGTGCAGAGGAATGCAAGAAGTGGTTGTGGGATGAATGCCGAGTAAAGTGCTATGTACTCAGCGCACGTCACGGTGATTATAGCCAACTGTGTGTTTAGTTCAGTAACTGTGGCGAGTACAGTAGTGAGCTTATCCAATTGTGAGTATTGTTAAGGGATGGTAGTGAGCATATCAAATTGTGAGTATTGTTAAGTGATGGTAGTGAGCATAGCCAATTATGATTATTGTTAAGTGATGGTAGTGAGTACAGCCAGTCTAATTGGTCTTTATATTAGCGAACTGAACAAATTAAATAAATTGATACTGTTAGAGTTTAAAATACAAACTTTTGAATATTTAATTTTAAACTGCATAAATATTTAGTCAAACTTCATATAAATTAAAACTAGATAAATTCTATATATCGAGTAAGGAATTCTCACAAGATATAAACTCTGAGGGGAATATTTCAGCGTGTATATCCTGATAGTTTAATCTCAGGTTTAAGGGTATAAGTATTCTTTCCTGGTGGTGAAAGGGATACCGTGCAGCCTTACTGACCCTCGTGTAGTCGATAGGCGTTAAACCCTATTAATCAACAAATCAAAGAAAACCTGAATTAACAACCCAACACACACACACCTGCAGATTTTACACACATCTGCTGTGAAACTGAAATACAGATGTTCTTCAATGACATGACATATTTATGGAATAAACCAAGTCGAGGGTCAGTCAAGAGGGTCAGTCAAGAGGGTCAGTCAAGAGGGTCAGTCAAGAGGGTCAGTCAAGAGGGTCAGTCAAGAGGGTCAGTCAAGAGGGTCAGTCAAGAGGGTCAGTCAAGAGGGTCAGTCAAGAGGGGTCAGTCAAGAGGGGTCAGTCAAGAGGGGTCAGTCAAGAGGGGTCAGTCAAGAGGGGTCAGTCAAGAGGGGTCAGTCAAGAGGGGTCAGTAAAGAGGGTCAGTCAAGAGGGTGGAAAGGGTACAAGAGGTCGTCAAGGCAAAGAAGTTAACAGAGAAAATATAAAGCTAGCAGGGGTAGTCAAAGCCCCAAAGCTGCAGATGGTTTATTTATTTATTTCATGGGATAGCGCCAAACCCGTAGTAGTCATACACCGCCTTAGTGGTATTAGAATGGAAGACAACAGAAGTTTACTGATATGGCTCATTACCTAAGACAGTACAGTATTACTGTTATCCATTCATGGAAGCAGCACAGAACCTGTTGTCTCCCTCCTGAAGACAGCACAGTGTTACTGTTGTCTCCACTCACCTGAAGACAACACAGTATTACTGTTGTCTCCACTCACCTGAAGACAACACAGTATTACTGTTGTCGCCACTCACCTGAAGACAACACAGTGTTACTGTTGTCGCCACTCACCTTAAGACAACACAGTATTACTGTTGTCGCCACTCACCTGAAGTCAACACAGTATTACTGTTGTCGCCACTCACCTGAAGACAACACAGTATTACTGTTGTCGCCACTCACCTGAAGACAACACAGTATTACTGTTGTCGCCACTCACCTGAAGTCAACACAGTATTACTGTTGTCGCCACTCACCTGAAGACAACACAGTATCATTGTTGTCGCCACTCGCCTGAAGTCAACACAGTATTACTGTTGTCGCCACTCACCTGAAGACAACACAGTATCACTGTTGTCGCCACTCGCCTGAAGTCAACACAGTATTACTGTTGTCGCCACTCACCTGAAGACAACACAGTATTACTGTTGTCGCCACTCACCTGAAGACAACACAGTATTACTGTTGTCGCCACTCACCTGAAGACAACACAGTATAACTGTTGTCGCCACTCTCCTGAAGACAACACAGTGTTACTGTTGTCGCCACTCGCCTGAAGTCAACACAGTATTATTGACACTTGACAGGCAGTATGGTGGGCAGGTTGTCCTGCGGTGTTACATGCAAATACCGTAGTCGAGTGTCACTGTACACTGTGAGTGTCTAGGTCCCTTGTCTCCGCGTAGTGCTGTATGACCCATGCTGGTCTGGCGCTTCTTTTATAATTTTATATTGCAATAATAATATAACCATTCGCTCCGATCATTTGTGGGAAAATGCTTCTTCACACCCTCAGTGATGATTATAATAACGATAATACTGATAATTATTACGATTATGATCTCTAATTGTTATTATAATTATTTTTGTTTTAGTTGCTACTACTATCAATGCAACATTTAACAGTATTTCTTTTAAGTTCCTCTGACTGTGCAGTAAGTCTCGAGTGTTGAGCTCTGAGCTCCTCCGAGGTCCCGCAATAGCTGCCTCGGGAATATTAATGACCTGTTTAGTACCGGCGGCGCAGTACGAACCGTAATTAATCTTGAGTTTCTGCAATATATAGCTTTGTCTGTAGGCTTCAGAACCGTCCTTGCGTGGAGGAGATAGCTACGCGAAACCGCGTAAGCTTTTGTTATAATATTTATCTCCGGTTCAAGCATATGTTAAACATCTGGGTATATCTATTTTGTTGACGTTTCGCCACGAATGACTTCTTCAGACTGAACATAAGAACATAATAATGGAGGAACACTGCAGAAGGCCTACTGGCCCATACAAGGCAAGTCCTTATCAAAACCACCACTACCTAAGAATTTATTCCCGTACTCACGACACAAATCAAACCTAGCCCCTCCCACTCATATATTTGTCCAATCTCTCTTTAAAGCCACCCAAGGTCCTAGCCTCTATCACAGTACTCGGAAGATTGTTCCACGCATCTACAACTCTGTTCGAAAACCAGTACTTGCCTATGTCCTTTCTAAATCTAAATTTATCCAATTTAAATCCGTTATTTCTGGTTCTTACTTGGTTCGATATCCTCAGTATTTTATTAATATCTCCTTTGTTTATGCCCATCATCCACTTGTACACCTCGATGATATCTCCCCTCATTCTACGTCTCTCCAGAGAGTGGAGATTCAACGCTCTAAGTCTATCTTCATACGGGAGATTTCTTATACTGTAAATCATTTTAGTCATTCTTCTTTGTATGTTCTCCAATGAATCTATATCCATCCTGTAGTAAGGAGACCAAAACTGAGCTGCATAATCCAAATGAGGTCTCACTAGTGATGTATAGAGCTGTAAAATAACTTTTGGACTTCTGTTGCTTATACTTCTTGAAATAAATCCTAGTAATCTGTTAGCCTTATTGCGCACACTTAGGCACTGTTGTCTTGGCTTTAGATTTCTGCTTACCATGACTCCAAGTCTTTTCACATTCTGTATGATCAAGCTCTACTTCACCTAGTTTATAAATTCGAGGGATATTTTCATTACCAAAGGGACTAGTACCTTACACTTGTCCACATTGAACTTCATCTGCCACTTTTGAGACCAAGACATTAATTTGTCCAAATCCTCCTGGAGTTCACTGGTATCCTCCTCAGAATGAATCATACGGCCTATTTTTGTATCATCAGCAAATTTACTCATGTCACTTGCAATTCCTTCATCAAGGTCATTTATGTAAATTATGAACAACAATGGGCCTAAAACTGATCCTTGTGGAACGCCACTAGTGACTAATCCCCATTCAGATTTGACCCCATTAATGGAAACTCTCTGCTTTCTATTGGTAAGCCATGCCTCTATCCATGCTAGAACTTTACCTCCTATACCATGAGCTGCCACCTTTCTTAAGAGTCTCTTGTGAGGTACTCTATCGAAGGCCTTACTGAAATCCAAGTAAACTATATCATATTCTTTATCACTGTCTACTGCCTCAAATGTTTTATTGAAAACGTCAGTAAATTTGTTAGGCAGGAACGACCTCTCGTGAACCCATGCTGAGATTCATTAATCAAATTATGTTCTTCAAGGTGACTTCTAATAATATCAGCTATAATTGATTCTAATAATTTGCCTACTATAGATGTGAGGCTTATTGGACGGTAATTTGATGGAATTGACTTATCCCCTGATTTGAATATAGGAACTACATTAGCTATCTTCCACATCTCTGGCACAATACCAGTTAGGATGGACGTATTAAACACATTTGTTAATGGCTGACTAAGTTCCATCTTGCATTCTTTAAGTACCCTGGAAAACAACTCGTCGGGTCCCGGGGACTTATTTTGCTTCAGTTTATCTATCTGTTTGATAACCATGTCCTCGTGACAGTAATATTAGTTAACTTGAATTCTTCAGGAACTGAATAATTGTTAATTTCTGGAATCTCATTTACGTCTTCTTGTGTAAAGACTGACAAAAAATAGTCATTAAATAGAGAACACATTTCCAGTTCGTTATCCGTCAGCTGTCCATTCCCAATTTTCAGAGGTCCTACCTTTTCCCTCACCTTCGTCCTATACACTTGAAAGAACCCTTTTGGATTAGTCTTTGATTCATTAGCAACCTTAATCTCATAGTCACGTTTAGCCTTTCTAATCCCTTTTTACTTCTCTTTCAACTGAACATATTGGTCAATAAGGTTAACATCTCCTCTTTTGATGCGCCTATAAATTCCTCTTTTCTCCCCTAATAGATGTTTTAGCCTCCTGTTAATCCATTTGGGATCGTTATTATTTGACCTAAATTCTCTCTGGGGAATAAATATACTCTGTGCACGTTGTACATTATTAAGAAAAAAATCATAAACGCAGATCCCATCGTAATCGTTAGCTAGATTACCCCAGTCGAGATTAGACAGGTGTTCTCTAAGTCCAGTATAGTCGGCAGAACGAAAATCAGGAACTTTTACCGTATTATCCCTATTCTCGTACTCCCAGGTAATATTAAAAGTAATGGATTTGTGATCACTTGCGCCAAGCTCTTCAGTGATCTCCAGATTATTTACAAGGGTTTCTTTATTTGACAAGACTAGGTCGAGCAAATTATTACCTCTGGTAGGCTCCGTCACACACTGCTTCAGAAAACAGTCCTGAACTACTTCCATAAAGTCACTGGACTCCAGATTACCGGTCAAAGAAGTCCAGTCAATTTGACTAAAGTTAAAATCCCCTACTATCACTACGTTATTGTGTCTAGAAGCCCTAACAATTTCGTCCCAAAGAAGTCTCCTCTATCGTGATCCAAGCCTGAGGTCGGTATATTACACCTACAATCAGTTTTTCTTGACCTTCTAGAAACTCTACCCAAACAGATTCTGTTAATGATCCATCTATTTTTATGCCTGTTTTTATGCAGCAATTTATATTTTCTCGTACATATAATGCAACTCCACCCCTTTCCCATTATATCTATCTACATGGAACAACTTAAACCCCTGAATATGACACTCAGCAATCATATCCCGACTCTTTATATTATACCATGTTTCAGTTATTGCAATGACATCAAAGTTCCCAGCACATGCTACCAAACGTAATTCGTTAATTTTATTTCTGGCGCTTCGACAGTTAGTGTAAAATACATTGAGATGTATCTTCTTGTGAACCTTTTTCATATTCAGCTTTTGTTTTACACAATTTCTGTTACTATTATTACCCTGTGTTACTCGATTACTGTTATTGTTAAGATTTATGATGTCAAAGCCTGAATCAATATTTTGACCCTCATTATTCACCATTCCTAAACCCATACCTCTAACTAATCCTAGTTTAAAATCCTAACAACATCCTCAACTGAGCTAGAGAGAAATTCTACACCTGCCCTGGATAAGTGAACCCCATCCCTGGCATACATGTCATTTCGGCCATAGAAGTGGTCCCAGTTGTCAATGAATGGGACTGCATTATCCTTACAGTGTTTGTCCAGCCAGCAATTTATACCAATCGCTCTGGACAGCCATTCATTTCCAACACTCCTTCTTGGCAAAATGCCACATATAACAGGGCGCCCCCCCTTCTTCCTAATTATGTCTATTGCTGTCCTGTACCTTCTAACTAAATCCTCACTTCTACGCTTGCCTACATCATTGCCTCCAGCACTGAGGCAGATAATAGGATTGATCCCATTACCGTTCATGATGTTGTCAAGCCGGCTAACAATATCCTCCATCCCAGCCCCAGGAAAGCAAACCCTCTGTCTCCTACTCTTATCCTTCAAGCAGAATGCCCTATCCATATACCTAACCTGGCTATCCCCAACAACAACAATGTTTTTACCTTCCTTTGTGTCGTTCGTCGTGACGTTCCCAGTAGTCGACTCACATTCATCGGGTAGCACGGAGAAGGCATTCGATGTTTCCACAGCAGTCTCTTTCTTCTTCATCGTTTCTAACTCTCCATTCGTTTTCTTGATCTTCAACTTTGTTCCTTGAAGTCCGGCCACTGCCCAGGTTCCCTTCTTGACCTGAGGACTCACAACAGGAGGACTACTACGAATCCTCTTGTTTTCCTCCGTCAATCGCCGAATCTCAAGCTTCGCTACCCTCAATTCCTCCTTAAGCTGCTGGTAAAGTTGCTCAATGGACGGCATCTTGGTTCACTTCACAGAGCAAAAGTGGTTCAGTCCACAGAGAACCCTAGACACGTCCTCTCTGAGCTAAGAACAGATCACCTCTGAGCTAAGAACAGATCACCTCTGAGCTAAGAACAGAAGCCAATCGTGACGAAACGTGTCTTTTTCCACACATTGTCGGTACTACAATACCATTTCTCATAAAGTGAAGACTGTAGAGGCATAGCCAGAAGACAGTAGATGATACATATGTTTAATTCATCAACTTGTCGTATTAAATGCCATTTACATATTTCAATGACTGACATTTTTTTTTATAATAGAAGTATCATCTATCTTCCCAACATAGTCTTCACTGTTCATAATTCTACCATAATTCTGACTTGAGATCTGCACAAACCTTCATTTATTTAATCTAACAAAGAACAGCACTGTAGTAGGCCTACTGGACCACAATTAGTAGGTATTGTTCACACGCAGCTATTCCCATTCTTGTATCCGTAAAACCCACCCTTAAAGTCACACATCTTGGGGGGCTTTGGTTAAGTTAACTGGAACATTGTTTTATCCATCTAGTCGGTGTTTATTTCATGAGTTCTCTCTCTCTCTCTCTCTCTCTCTCTCTCTCTCACTAGAAAAAAAATAATCTGTGGGAAGAGGAAGATATAGCTTGAAAGTTTTCAAGGTCTCAAAATAAAGCGCTGGGTGATGTACTCACCTAGTTGTGGTTGCAGGGGTCGATTCACAGCTCCTGGCCCCGATGTGTGTGTGAGAGACAGAGGGAGAGAGAGAGAGAGAGAGAGGGGGGAGAGAGATATCAAGGTAAAGACGTTAGTGCAGATATTGAAAAAATAAATTAGAAAAAATAGGAGGAGGTTGATAATAAACCAGAGTGACTGACAAAGACTGTGGGGTAAATATAAATGCAAAACAAGTCATATATTTTCGAACCGAAGTTAAACAACGAGGACAACGAAGCAGACTGCAAGTGGATAAGCGAAGAATAAAAGAAAGACAGGAGAAACAGGAGAGAACAGTGAGACAGAGAGATGGCCAGAATCAGTGGTAGGAGAAAACACGATGTTTAGAATTATTCCTCGGATATGACCTACTTCCACTGGGAAACCCCGCCCACCATTGACATTGTCTTCGCGTGCTACACCTCCCTCATCTGACGTCAGTATATAAACGCCAGTCTTCCTGCTTGTGCTTCAGATTCTTCAACACTATGGTGCTGTTCAACTCCAAGGCTGAGGGACTGATTACCTCGTCTTCTGTATAGAGTTCTTCAGTCTTCCCATTATGTCCACTGGATGGTGGAGAGTCTACAAATAAAGATACCCAGATTTTGCACATGTGACCAATTCTTTATCCTCATAACTGTGGGTGAGTATAGAACCCGGGAGGAATGTAAGGTAATCAGGTTTGATTCTGGGAAGGGAAGGTTTGTCCTAATTCCTTGGATCAAGAGCCCCCTGAGGACCATCAAGGGTGAAGTTCGGGGACAACAAGGGGTTCAGAGTAAAGTGGGTGGTGCTTCCTGGCGCCTCTCTATCCTGTAGGAAAAATTACTTCAAAGTTTCGGGAATTCTTCCACTGCGGGGACTCTTTGATGTCATATTATGAGGGAGAAACTTATTTTTATGAAGTCTCCGCCACATAAGCGGCGGCCAGAGTTTGTCTTCTGTGTCTGAGTGCTTGTAGTGCGTGTTTGAGAGTGTTTGTATACACTCGCCTGTATGTGGTTGCAGGGGTCGAGGCACAGCTCCTGCGAGTGTTTGTGTGAATCGCTGTAAAAAAAAATCAACGAGTACATGTAGCAATCTCGCCAACACAGCGCCCATCAGCATCAGTCCCAGGGTAGGAGGTACAGCCATGGTTCTTAACCTGGGGGTACCAGTAACCCCTGAGGGAACGACAGGGCAAAGCCAATGCAAAGCTGGACGTACGACACACCTATCAATTAAAAATATTAGGTCTATGTAAAGCACTGGAAAATATTTTTTTCTATAACAAATTGTTCATTTTTCTACTCTGTTGGAGAGTTAAGACCAAAACATATCAAACCTATGCTGACTCAGCATAGCAGTCTGTTCCAGAGCGGCTCCTGTCTGATTTCACAAGATTTACCAGTGTCTCGCTGGGGGTGTTCCTGTAACTGTTAGGCCTCTTTTTTTATTCATCATGTGCTCTAAAAAAATAACAGAGTGATAGAGGAAACAGGCTCATCGCTGATGGCAACTACCTACGCCATCAGCATAGGTAGTTTCCACTGAGCAGTTATGCTGATAATAAGGAAGCTGGAGTTCAGGATCCCGAACCAAATAGGAGACCACGCATCACTAATCTCACGAGCCAGAAATCTCTGATCAAACTAGACCCTAACGAGGTATCCCTGCACTAACGCCAGACCCCTATGTGTCAATGCACGTGAAATAGATTAGTGTAGAGTATGCCAAAATATTCTAATGAAGTTTAGTGTTATCGAATCACATGACTAATATCCCAATATTCTAATAAAAATTGTATTTAATACATTCATATGGTAAATCAATTCAAACCTTGCAATAAGAAACACCGGCTTTCAAGCCAAGTTGAAGAGGAATTTTCTTATTTCTGAACAGTTTCCTAAAATGCAGTAGCACCAGCCTCTTAGAATCTTCATTATCAAGTTATCAGTGAAGGCAATTGAATGAAACACTGAGAAATTATTTCCATGAAAATTATTTCAATTTTATCAATCTCTTCTATAAAAAATGGCAAATTGGGACAACACAGGCCAAAATTAATCAAAATTTTCCTCTACAGTATACCAGCGTTTAATTAAAGTTTAAGTAAAAATGCTTGTAAATAATTATGAATTATTAAATGGATATTATGTAGGTTTAACCTGAGTTAACCCAATGAAGTCAAACATTAATTTATTTCTGATCAGAAATAAACCATTCTCCAGTTATATAAAAAAACAATTTCATTAATAAAATTGGCACATTAAAATTTACACAACTTAAAATTAAAGCAAAGCTTTCTTTGAGGTAAACACATCAGCACTGAAAGATTAAAGCCAAACAAATAGTCTTGTCCAGTTATTGTACAGAATCCAGTGAAGTGTTTACCTACAGTTTGTCAACATATTTTTCCTCCATAAGATAAATCAGCCATTAAAGATTGATGCTGTACACAATAGCATTTTTTTTTATTCACGAGAAAGCTCTAAAGCAGTATGGGGTCATGTAGTACCTATGGAATGGGAGGTATTCAAATTAGATCCAAGGAAGAGGAGACCCCTCAAAGAAGATTCCTTGATGTTGGTGAGGGGCTCTTGGTCTAATGAATTGAGCCAAAGCTCCAGTTCCTCGAATCAATTATAAAAGAGCAAAAAGAGAGAATAAAGGCCTCTCCCTCAACTCTTCCCTTCAAGGGAGCTTCGTTGATGCTGGTGAGGGAGTCTTGATCTTAGGAATTGGACCTGTGTTCATATTTCGTGAATCTAGTCTGAATATCTTCCATTTCCCTAGGTGCTGTATGACCCTGACGAGTTTAGTGCTCCCCATGAATAATAATAATAAATAATCCCTCAACCCTTCGAAATTACAAACTATGGACCTCCAGCGATCATTGATGTTCTGCAAGGAACTAAAGTCGTTGATCCCACTGTCTGTACTATCATTGATGTTTCACTTGAGTTTGATGCTATTGTAGACATTTTGGAAAAAGGTTCTCTGACCAGAAACAATGGAAACCACGATCAGCAGCATTAAAGCCAACGAAGCCTCTTATTTCTTCATCAGGTGCCTATTCCTCCCTAGGCTAGCTAACGTTTTATGATGCTCTTCATCCTTTGGTGGCGTCGTACTCTTCCAGACTGGGAGAGTACGATTTCTCTCTGAAGTCCATGCTGGAAAAAGTTATAAAATTTCTCTAGACGAATCACAGCGGGAGCAACCCTCACTTCCAGTAAGACTGGTGTCTGGACTTGGCATACTTAGAGCCTGTCAGACTGCCTTCCCAGCCTACTTTACCCCCTCCCGTGGATCCATCAAAGTGAAGAAAATTCTACTGGAACATATATGCAATTTGGCAGGGGTAGAATGACCTCAGCTACACTAGGGTCACCAGCGTGCCACTAGTGTGTGTGATATATATATATATATATATATATATATATATATATATATATATATATATATATATATATATATATATATATATATATATATATATATATAATTTGTTTATTTATTTACTGAATTTTAATAGTAAATTAGCCATTTAGTTCAACAATTAAGACCTTAGTTTTTATCTAGATTGCTTATAGCTTTTGTAAAAGTGTGTGTGTGTGTGTGTGTGTGTTAAACTGTGTAAGACGTGCTGGGTACTGAACCGGTGATCTTCCAACTGCAACTCTACGACTAAATCATTTTTTTCTCAATGTAAAATATGGGAAGCTTCTCAGTCCTTTAAGAGTCTGCTAGTAGCAATGGTTGCCGCTTCGCGGCGCTGCTGACTCAGCAACACCATGCACTTGTGTGACTGACAGTCACACACAGTGGATGTGACCTCTGACTTTATATATGTGAGTGTAATTTAATCAAGCAACACATAGAGGTGTATACCTCTGAGTGAGTGTATTACAGTGTATATTCGCTGAGAATTTACTCTAATCCTGACTATAGCAATTAGGGTATCTCTGGCTGGTGGTGAACAGGTGACACGCTGCCCTGAAGACCCTTGTGTTGTTAATAGGTAAACCGAACAAGTTTTCACTTAGAAGGTAAGGTAAACATAATGAAATCATTAGGAATTTTAGAAGTATGCAAATATTGTAAGCAATGTTGATTATTGCTGATTATTGTTGATTATTGCTAATTGTTGATTATTTGTTAATTATTGCTGATTATTGTTGATTATTGCTAATTGTTGATTATTTGTTAATTATTGTTGGTTATTGATAATCGTTGATTATTGCTAATTACTTATTATTTGTTAATTATTGTCGATTATTGATGATTATTGTTACGTTTATATGTTTGTGAATTATTATTATGTGAGCAATTACCTGCGTGAGGTTTACAAAGTATTACCTGAATTATTACGTGCAAGTAATTTGGGTGAGGTAAGTTGGGCTTAGTCACAGTAGGTCGCAGGACTGTAACTCCCTCGATGCCCACTTCATCACAACTCTCACAAAAAAGCTAGACCTGACATTAATTTAATAATTACAATATTAAAACCAGCTACTCAGGTAAAGTAAAGTTGTGTGGACTGTATATGATTAGGCTTGCTGGGTACACAGAACATAAGTATTGTACATAAATTATAACAGTGTTATTGGAAAGGAAATTCGTATTACCACTTACCATTTATTACTGGGTTATAATTATCTTTTGGGAAACACACCCTAACACTACCACAACAGCTTGAATTTACGATAACCAACGCAAAACTACTGTACATTATGGGTAAGCGTCACTTAGCTAAGGTGTGCTCGTGGGAGAATCGATGTCCCTTATTTTTTCGTTCTTGTTGCCGAATTGTAAAGATTTTCCATACTGTTTATCCCAGTTCTTCAGCGGGAACGTGTCAGCAATTTCTAAATTATGGATTGAGGCCGATATACACCCATTGCACTTCGATGACGCACAATTAAAGGACCAGTATTCACACATTGTTTCAATATGGCGTCTCCCTTTCCGCGTCACTCTCCGGCTGTTCCAAACCTCTCCACTTAAACTTTTTCCAAGGGTTCCAAATAGCATCACATTTTAATACGCAATTATTATATTATTCATTTATATGTTCTACCTTTAGGAAAATTATGTAAAAAAAAATCCATAGTGTCGTTAATAAGACAGAGTCAACCACCACTTGTCTCTGGAACCGCTGCTGTGTATTGAAACATTTCTTCAGTACTGTCAACAACATTTTTCTGCATAGCCATAATTCTGATAAACTTCCTTCGTAGGAGGTGGGGGGTAACCTTGATACTGATGAAGAGCTCTTGATCCAGAGAACCAAAGATGTGCTTCTTTTCTTGGATCAAATATCAATACTTCTCATGCCCTAGGGATTTGTATTGCAAAATTTTGCGTTAAATGTACTTAAGTTTTGTTGTTTTTTCTATAGAAATATAGAAATTCTTAAAATTTGCGTGAAGTGCACGATGATGTGTACTAATTATTATAATTATTTTTGTTTTTCGGATTGATATTCGCGAATTCTAGATGTAAACAAGCAAGAAATGTGTTAGGAACAGACGTGCTAATGTCAACCTAACTTGTGACGTGAAGTTATTAGTGACGCCTGAGACATCTCAGTATAACTTTTAAGTTGTGTTCTGAGTTGTTTTTTACAAACCTGCAACCTACAGAACCACCCTAGAACCTACAGAACCACCCTAGAACCTACAGAACCACCCTAGAACCTACAGAACCACCCTAGAACCTACAGAACCGCCACCGTCCCAACGTTGAAGCGGTATGCGTATTTTATAATTCTCGTTAAATCCGTCCCCGAATTAGTATAACTTCATCTAAAAAATCTGTGTGGATATGTTTGTAGAATTTGTTTTATTTGATTTTTTCGGAGGATCTAGCAAGTATTTTATTACAAATGTGTTAACAAAGTAAATATGCGTCTTTAATACACCCCAGTATTCCAAACTAACAAAGGGAGGGTGGGTTATATAGCGCCGGGGAAATATAAAAACATAAGAAATATGAACACTGCAGCAGGCCTACAGGCCCATGCGAGGCACGTCCAAGTCACCCACCTAGTCAGGTCAAGTCTCATCCTCTTAAGGAAGGGGCACGGCATCAGCCCAATTAGCACAACCTGGTCAGGTCAACTAACACCCACCCACACCCACTCATGAATTTATCTAACTTACGTTTAAAACTACACAACGTCTTTAGTTTCTATGACGGTACTCGGGAGTTTGTTCCACTCATCCACAACTCTATTACCAAACAAGTGCTTTCCTATATCCTTTCTAAATCAGATTTTTTCCACCTTAAAACCATTGCTGCGAGTCTTGTCTTGGCTGGGTATTTTTAGTACGCTATTTATTCTTTTATTTATTCCTGTTTTCCATTTATACACCTCAATCATATTCCCCCTAATTCTACGCCTTTCTAGAGAGTGCAGATTCAGGGACCTCAGTCTATCCTCATAGGGAAGATTTCTGATACATGGGATCAACTTTGTCTTCCTACTTTGTACGTTTTCCAGTGCAATTATATCCATTCTGTAATACGGTGACCAGAACTGTGCAGCATAATCTAAATGAAGCCTAACCAAAGATGTATAAAGTTGTAGAACATCCTGAGGACTTCTATTATTTATGCTGATTGATATGAAGCCAAGGATTCTGTTCGTTTTATTGAGAACACTTGTGCACTGTTGTTTTGGTTTTAGATTACTGATCACCAGAACTCCCAAATCCTTTTCGCAATCAGTAATGTTATGATCTACATTATTTAATTTATATGTGGCATGGTTATTTACTTTGCATTTGTCTATTCAAATCTTGCTGGAGTGCTCTAATACCCTCATTTTAATGAATTAGGCGACCTATTTTGGTGTCATCAGCAAACTCGCTTATGTCGATTTTTATTCCCTCATCAATGTCGCTTATATAAATTGTGGAACACCACTCGTGACGCACCCCCACTCTGATTTCTCCCCATTGATGCAAATTCTTCTGCCTATCTGTCAATCACACCTCTACCCGGATAACAAGTCTTATCCAGGAAAGAAGAGGCTACCTCGTATTCCTTGATTCAGGAACACTTCGTTAATTGTTGTGTGTCATCCAAGAGGTTCGTTGTCTCTCATGGCGTTTGAGTCACTATTGCGCTTTTTAGAGCTTTATAAAGACAGTTATAAAGCTCTACACTGTAAATTTTTTTTTTTTTTTATATTTTATTAAGAAACAGGTATATATACATATTACATACATGGAAACGTTCTAAACATATGAACGCTTATAATTACCAACATAATTTACATATTCTAATCGACATAGAAACTCACCACATTATACTTGTTACGAATACATGATCATCATATTGCTCATAACATCAAGGAGCCTCTATGAACAAAAAAAAAACCACTAGTCAAAACTTACAAAAGCAATATGCCCCCTCCTTAACCTTCCTAACATAAAACTCCCTCTGAAATCTTTGAGTAAACCAACTATATGTATACATAGCACACCCTACACCCTAAATCTACACTAAATTGTACTATTTACACTAAATTGTACAATCAGAACTGTATATTACATGGTACCATTATTTCCATGCATCCTCTTGAATTCTGTCAAGTATGAATTATAAATATCACAATAATAACTAACGACTACGTTAACACAGATAATCTAAACCAGGCAAATGTTCTCCACAAGATGAAACAATTAAACTTGGACTGTCTCTCACTGACCTCGCAGTGCACTGCACCACACCCTAACCATATATAAAAAACATTAATATACTTAAATACACATATTACTTTCCTTTGCTGTTATTCTAATAATATTCCTTAATTCTAATCCTGACATTACACATTAAGAGACAGGTATATGTACATATTACATACATAAGAGCGTTCCAAACATATGAACGCTTATAATTATCAACATAAATTACATATGCCAAACAACATAGCACCTCACTACATTACACTAGACACTAGAGCATAATCATAATGTTCCCATTACCTCAAGGTGTCTCTATGAACAATACCACTACTTTTTTTATCTTATTTCCCAGACTAGAGCACTGAACCAGAAAATTCCCCGCCCATTTCCCTGATCTATTGCCGACCTAGAATACCCAGCTACTACCCCCCTCCTCCCAATCCCTTTAAAACACAAACCCCCCCACCCCCTCTCCCCCTCCCTACCTACATTACTATCCTCTGTAAAATTATGTAGGTTTAAGACTGCTACAGCATTCAGGCAACTTTTGGCAGCATCATTTATAATCAAGTCTAAAGGATGTTTACTGCGAGGAACGACCAGTACACCTGGATTAGTATCTGTTATTCACCTTTATACACAGTTTTCTTTCCCTTACATCCATTATCGTAGCATTGATCTCCAATATTTTCTACCAATAATGGCATCTGTAACTAATGAAGAATGGTGTCTGTCATACCAGCCACAAATTCCACAAAATGTTCTTTGATGCGAGGCTCTGGGTCGCATTTACCATGGACTGGTAGCACGTATACAGATCGAAATAACTTCATTTGTTCAACGTGGCTTTCATCAGGCGTACAGTCTATCGAATAATACTTTGCAGGACGAGCAGATGCTTGTATTCCTTTTTTGTATCGCATTGGCTAAGAGCTCGAGGGTTTCACTTAGAATTTCTTATCCAAGGTAGTGTGTGTGCACATCTTACTTCTTTTTTGGCAATGAAATAGCAAGTGTTCTGGCAAACAAGGAAACCTTTGTTAATAATTTAGAAATTACAGAGGAACTCGGCACAAGCAACCACAAGTCAATTACCTTTAGCATTGAATGGATGTATGATAGTAGGGATAATTCAGTAACAGTCCCAGACTTTCGCTTAGCAGATTATAATGGGCTTAGAGAACACTTATCAACTGTGGACTTGGACTGTGTAGTGTTGAACATTTATCTGAGTACAGTCAATAATTAATCTACCTCTTACTATCTCAAGCTTGCGTGATTTATCGTAATTGGATTTCTAGTCCATAATTGTATGTATTATCTCCCTCAGAGGCGCTGCCTTTGTATCCCAATTATCTTACTATTTGTGTTGTATCAGTCCTTGTATCTTTTATGGAATTAACTTTACTGCATAAAGGAGTCTAATTATTGCTCCAGTTCCTGCCTTTTTCACATTTTTATCTGCTCTTTTATCTCCGTGTATGCCCATGTGGCCTGGTGCTCACTTGAGCACCACCCAGTGTTCTGTTTCTTCTGATTTGTCGCTTCCTGCCACATCAGAAGTGACTACTATTCAGGGCGGATTTGTGGTTTCTTTTAATTCTTAAGGATTCGTTCCACCTCTTTTCCACTTTTATGTTAGATGAGATGCTTCCTTCCTCTCCTGGCCAACAAAGTGACGGGCGACATCCTCAACCGACCTCCACACAAACGAATTATCCTGGGAACCGGAAACCAGTTTGAGATCACTCAGCGCCCGAGTCAGATCCCAGGGTTTCAGTAGCCCTTGCTGACAACCCTGACCGCTGCTTCACCTTTATTATGAACCCGGCTTCTCTCAGGATGGAACCACGATTTAAGTATTAGTCGCACGTCAAGAGACGATTTTATACCAGCATCTACGTAATCTTGAGAGCGTGGAAGTAATCGGCCAACACGATTACGTCCACACTCTGAAGAGTGCGAAGTGAATTATCTACTGAAGCGATGCAGGCCAGTCCGTCAATTTGTCGTAACGCCATTATGTTGGAAATACTAACGCAGGACGCTATTACGGAGGGAACTTAGTGAGCTGAAACGCCAGGCCCATCGCCAGGATAGACCCATAAAAAATCTGGATTTTTTTCCAGAGATATTTTGAAGAGTTTCAACATTAAAATATAAATGTAATGCTGAAAAAACTTAAATATTATAAATTCCTATTTTTTTTTATTAAATTGAATTCGAGTGTGTAGTGTAAGATTATTAAAAACTGTCAGGACCAGGACCAGTGGACACTTAATCCAGTATTGCACTAAAGGCAAATCTCTCTCAATTTGTGCAGTGGAACTGTTGTTTTTTCACACGATATTTTCAAGTATGATGCGTAAATTATGGTGAGTAACTGTTCAACCAGTGAATTGAACCTATTCTACCTTTTCTTGGACCAACTGTGATTGCCTCCCATTTCCAAATGCGTTATATGGAGATTGTTTATACAATCAAGTAGAACTTTAGTGATATGGAAGAAGCGCGAGACATCTATGAACAAGAGAGTACAGGTTCGGGGATCCACATAGGTAATAACACCAGCATTTATAACAAGGAAAAGTTAAGGGGTGAGAAAATGTCTGAGATCCTCTCCAGAGCCTAATAAAAGAAGTGGCAAAGGTAAGAACGAAATAAAGGACTGAATATTGGTTAAAGACAAGGGAAGTGAATGAGGGAGTTACAAAGAACAAACCGTGTACCATTCACTCAAATTTGCATTGGGTGCAATGTAGTGGAGTATGGAAGGAAACTCGAGAATGCTGGTCATGTTTCTCGTTGAAGGCGTACTGCAAGGTTGTGTTTTTAGTACTACATTTCTCATAGCCATTACGAACTTCATTTTGTGTTCACTTAATTAGGCAGCCATATATGTAGACACCTTTGTTATTGCTCCTGCTGAGACAGAATGTTATCGCAAATTAATCGTGTTTCCAACTAGGCTACCTTACATGGCTTCAAATTTTCTGTTATAAAATTTAAACTAAATTCTCGAGACGTGCGACCATTCTTCATCGCAATTCACATCTGTGTCTTATAGGCCTCCTTCAAAACTACTTACTTTAGCAGGCCAATTTTTATTGGCCAGACATAAAGTAAAAACACTTCTTCGCCTTCATTTAGCCTTCGTTTTTTTGTTCGATTCCATGATCCTCACTATCGTCCATAGAGAATGATTAGTTGCACTAATTTCTTTACTCGCCATACCTATTTATTACGTAATTTTCAACCCCATCATTCGAACCCTGGTAACTTCTCTTACTTTAATCTTCCCCTTTCATGCTAGCCCTATAGCCCTATATCTAGCCTTTTTTTTTTTTTTTTTTAACCTCCTCGGGAAGCTCCAACGATTCAGGTTTGCTTTTCTCCCCTTCCATGTCCAAAGCATCAGATGCCATTTATGAATCTGGGCGCTCTCTCCTGTGTACTTTCAATCACATTCGCGTGCTACGACAGTCTTTACCAATGACTCCGAGTCTCCAGATGGGGCAGGGTCAGCGTTATTTTTCCAGAGAGTGAAATTTTTAGATCATCTGCTGCAATCGGATAGCCGCTGATATATACAAATTTTGCCTAACTCGCTGCTGTTTCAAACTCAAAGAGTGTTACAATTTATCCAGCAATTTGACTCCCCACATTATATATTCTACACAATGCAGGAGGTTAATAGCATTTTACGAAGACGCAAGGAAGTCGTTGTTTTTGCTAGGTTTCTAAACATTTTGGATGTTCAGCGTAATGAACCTGCAGATTCAACCACTGTTCCTTCTACAATTCACTAACTACCAATCTCCCAAAGAAGATTAATTTATTTTAATGCTTTCTAATAGGTTTTCGCGAATTAAGATCTTTGACAACAGCGTCGGTCTAAGTGACAAACGATCTTTATTCCATTTTCCTGATTACATATTGCACAAATAAGACGAACATGATATCTCACAGAGAGACGCCTAGCAGTATATTAAGAGAGTATTCAATCTATCAGAAAGATGCAAGTGACGTTTTCAGAATTTTCAATACCTTGATGTGTTCACCTTAACTACTCTCCTCTCTGAGTGTCCCACCTTGAATACACACTCCATGGCACTTTAACTGACACTAACATAATGCATAAATTATGACTACCATTTCCCACTAACGTCAAAATGCAGCGACGTTCCTTTCTCAGTAGGTGCTGTGCAACTGTTATTCCTCTACACTCAACAGTACAACAAGAATCCTTCATAAAATGTGCTACGGTTATTTGAGTGCAACGCTAACTTTTAGCGGGCAGCTGCCCACATATTAATCACAAGATTGATTTGGCACTTGACAAAGGTACTTCTCGAGTTTCATAGTGCCCAGGGCACCCTGCTTTTCTCTGGGTTTATTTTACATTTTCTCCCAGAGAACTTCTCCAGGACTTCGAGGGGTTCGCAAAAATTTTGATGCTTTATTGGCTCTGCATGAGCTGCAAATGATCACTATATCTCTTCCAGCTCTGATATTCATCCTGCTCTGAATGAAGCTGTCAACTGAATAGTATTCTAAGCGAGAGAGCACGAACGATTTGAATAGTGTCCCTATTACCGTTATTTACCCAACACGTCATTTTTTTTTTTACCTTGCTGTATTCTTTAAAAAAGTGGTCAGCTGCCAATATTTCCTTCAGGTTCTTCACGTGTTCCTTATTTTGTGATTTTCTTGCGTTTTGTATACAGTTCCTTACTTGAGTTCGTTCCATATCTAGGCAACTGAAACTTTTCAGTATTGAACATCATGTTTTTCTTTACTGTACGCTGGAAGCCATTGCTTATATTTTGCAATTTTACCTCGTCTTCTATTGAGGTGATTTTCATGCTTATTTTGGCATCTGTAAATGATACGAAGCAATATGAAGGAGAAACTGTAAAGGCTCCAGGACCGTGCCTTGGAGTACTGATCTTTTTAGTTTGCTATTACTTAATTTTCCTATGTTTAGTACTACTATTTGCAATTTTTTTTTCAGAAAGTTCAGTATCCATTTGCCTACTTTCTTGTCATACCTATTTCCCTCATTTGATGTGCAATCACTCCATGGTCGCATTTATCAAAATGCTTTGCGAGATCCGTGTATACCACACATGCGTTTTGATTTTGTCCAACGCCGCCTTAGTTTTTTAATATTGGTTCAGTGGTTCTTCCCGTTCTAAATCCATCCTGAACTGGGATATGTAGATTGTTGTTGTTTCATAAAGTTCACCCATTCAAAAACTTCTAAGATATGTGATGTCAAAGTTACAGATCTGTAATATTTTTGACACTGTTCTACTGCCTCTTTTATGCAAATGAACTATGTCTGCACTTTTATATATAATCTATTTATTGTGACTGGCCGAGATTCGAACCCAAGACATTTAAGTAGGCTTCCAGAAACCCACTTAAGCTCTCGACACACTAGTCGTACCATAGCACCCTTGTCTACCATGGCACAAGATGTTGGGTGTCCAATAAGAACACTAGACATGCCTTCCCTAACGCCGGTCATATTCAGGGGGTGGCAAGCTCAGAGACTATTTGCATTCTCCTCAAAGAGAAGGAGCTCAGGGATTAATTTCATTCTTCTCTGGAAGAAAAATGAAGTTAGTCTCTGAGTTTGCCACTATACGAATGTGGCCGACATTAGGTGTCCAGTAAGCACGCTAGCGTGGTTACTGGACACCTAACGTCTTGTGCCATGGTTGTTAGTTGTCTTACGATGTCGAGACATTAGCTGCCTTCCTGGGAGTTTTCCTAAACGTCTTGGATTCGAATCTCGGCCAGTCGTAGTATTGTTCTTTGCTTTAAACCACTTGTTTCTGTGGTTGTTTTGATATAAGTATAGATGTATATATATATATAGGTAAAACTTGCTATTTTGACTTAAACAGCAACGCTTTTCTTGCCGTATAAGGAAAACGAAAATTTGTGTATGCAATAATTTCACAAAAATCATTCTGAACATAACGAAAAAAAAATATTTCATTGTGTTTGTTTATTATTAATTTTTTTGAAAATTTATCTAAAATATATTTAGTTGGATTAGCTTAAATTAAATTGCTCTTGTTATAATAAGGTTTGGTAAGTTTTCTAAGGTTCTTTTAGTAAAAATTTATTATTTTTTACATTAGCATGAATGAAAAAAAATATTTTTAAACGTATAAGAGAAAATTTTAGAAATGACTTAATTTTAAATGTGTTATTGCTAACTGACTAATTTTACCTATTCGGCACGACACACACACACACACACACACACACACACACACACACACACACACACACACACACACACACACATATATATATATATATATATATACAGTGGACCCCCGAGTTTCGTAAAAACTTCACTCCTGAAGTCTGCTCAAGTGCCATTACCGAACGAATTTACTCCCTTAAGGAAAAATTTCACGTAGGTTAGTCTATTTCAGACCCCCAAAAATACACTTCCACAAGAACTTACAAAATTATACTTACATAATTGCACGATTTCCGGGGTATTCGTTAACCGAGGGTCCACTGTATATATATATTTAAAATTAAATTAGGTTCTTTCTAAAATTTTCTCTTATACGTTTAAAGATATATATTTTTCATTTATGTTAATGTAAAAAATTATAATTTTGTACCAAGAGAACCTTAGAAAACTTACCTAACCTTTATAACACGCGCAATTTAATTTAGCCTAATCCAAATATATTTTATATACGTTTACAATAATTTAATAATAAACAAACACAATGAAGTATATTTTTTTCGTTAGGTTCAGAATGATTTTTGCGAAATTATTGCATACACAAATTTTCACTTGTCTTGTATGGCAAGATGAGCGTTGCTATTTAAGCCAAAATCGCAAGTTTTACCTAATCGGCACGACATATATACATACATATAGTGTTCAGGGCTTACCCTAGAGGTCAGCCAGGCCTCCAGCCTGTGTAGAAGAAAGAGAGGAGGGACACTTGTTGTTCGTAGGATGCTGGCTGAGTGAGTGAGAACGAGGCCGCCTCTCAGACTGAAGCTAGGCCTAAACCCACGAGATGGCAGAACAAGCGTGTCGCGAAATATAAATAAATAAATATTTTTATTTCTACAAGTACATGTACGTACATGGTATACAGGTCTAGCTGACATCAATGACATACTACTATATAGAAAGCCGCTTGTTATGCAGAGCATTTCGGGCAAATTAGGTCAGTTTTGTCCCAGGATGCGACCCACACCAGTCGACTAACACCCAGGTACCCATTTTATACTGATGGGTAAACAGGGACAGAAGGTGTCTTATGGAAACACGTCCCTAATGTTATCCAACCGTACCAGAGATTCGAACTCCGTACCTCAGTGTGTGAGCTGAGTGCACTAGCGATCGAGCTACGGGACACCTAATACCCGCCAGGGCACACAGTACCTAATAGGGCGAACGAACTTCCTTAAAAATGAAAGTTTTCTGAAAAATTGTTTTACAGAATCATATTTTTTCATTATCGATGAAATAAATTTGTTTATTTATCTACCAAAATTAACTTAGAAACCTCACTTAAACTAAGGTAATATTTATTTGCTAAATATACTTAATATTATTTAAATAAACTATATATTTTTTCGTTATGCTCGAACTTCATTTAGCAAAGCTATGGCGATAAAAAAAAATTCTCTGGCTATTTCACAGAAAATGGCATTGCCGAATAAGGCAAACTCACCTGTTCGGTTTATCTGGCACGACATATATATATATACGTATATATAATGTGCCGAATAGGTAAAATTGGTCATTTAACAAGAACTCATTGAAAATTAAGTCCTTTCTAAAATTTTATCTTATACGTTTAAAGTTATATATTTTTTTCATTTATGTTAATGTGAAGATTAATAATTTTGTACCAAAAGAACCTTAGAAAACTTACCTAACCTTATAAAAAGCTCAATTTAATTTAGCTAAATTCTCAATTCCCCTTATTTTTTTTTTGTTTCTACTATTAATTCCTCCGTGAACTGTTTCTGGGTTGACATCATTCCGGTAGTCACGGTGTTTAGGGGTTCTGTCAGAGAGAAGCACTGTCAGAACCGTTCACTGTGCAGCTCTTATCTTACACTGTACGTACTGGAGCGAAACTTAGCTCAGATTTCAATTCAGAGTCCCAAAATTAATAAGAAACAAGTGGTTTTAAATGTGAAATTAACAGAGAGAGAAAGAGAGAGAGAGAGAGAAGACAGACAGACAGACAGACAGACAGACAGACAGACAGACAGACAGACAGACAGACAGACAGACAGACAGACAGAAAGGAGAAATTATAACTTGGGTCAGTTGCTTGGAGATTGAGTACAAATAGTCTGCTTATGCATTATATTTCTTAGTTCCTTCTTTATCCAGCTTCCTCCCAGTAATATTGTCTAAATTTTTTGTAACTGAGACTGTGAATTATTATGCAGTGAGATAATCAAATTTTAGAAATGTAAGGTGAATTCTTTGTTTTAAAATGCTCATTACTACTTCTATTAATATTATTATTATTATTATTATATTCCCACTGTTAATGCTACTTATAACACTACTAATACCACTACTAGTACTACTACTACCACCACTACTTCAACTAATTCTAACTACTGCTACTACTACTACTATAAATACTAACTTCTAATAAAAACGCGGAAGCAAAAACAAAAAAATAACCTGCACACAGGAAACAATAGAAAAAAAAAATGTCCAGGAGGGTAATTTATTTTTTCTTCCCATTTGCGTAATATTGAGATTAAAGGCGGGAACATCAGTGGACTCCGTCAGCTGATGAACCACTCCACTATATATAATTGTTGGTCGTTACTGCTTCAGGCCTGCTAACCTGGCTTTGTGGGGTGGTCTGCCAACCTGGCTTTGTGAGGTGGTCTGTCAACCTGGCTTTGTGAGGTAGTCTGTCAACCTGGCTTTGTGAGGTGGTCTGTCAACCTGGCTTTGTGAGGTGGTCTGCCACCCTGGCTTTATGGGATCTGCCATCCTGGCTTTATGGGATCTGCCATCCTGGCTTTATGGGATCTGCCATCCTGGCTTTATGGGATCTGCCATCCTGGCTTTATAGGATCTGCCATCCTGGCTTTGTGGGATCTGCCATCCTCCCTGTGTGGGATGTGCCATCCTAGCAGTGGGAAGTCTGCCGTCCTGGCTTAGTGGTATCTGCCATCCTAGCTGTGTAGAGTCTGCTAAACTTGGCATCTCACTTATGACTCAATCTCTTCCAGCTGTTTACCATCTTGACATCATCTACTGCCTCACACACTTCCTCCACACTCACCTTTTTCTCTTCCTTACTCTTAAATGTCTAAGACCTTCCTGCCCAATGCACGAAATCTCTGCCTCAATGTATTATATCGAAACACTGAATGAGAACTTCAATTCTCTCTTTCCTTGCCCTCTCCATTTTCCCGATAAATTCATTCTCGTTTCTTTTATTCTTATCTGCCAAGTCCATTTGCTTCAAGACTTTCCCAAGTTAATAATCTCTTAACAAATGTGATGATACAGTTCCACGTATTCTCTCATTGGCTTTCCTCTTTTTTCTCCCTCATCACTCGTTTGACTTCTTTTTTTATCCAGAATATATGCTGCCTTCTGTATATCATTTTTCTGTATTATAAATATCCGTCATATGCTGATATTTGGTCCTTTACCACTCTCTTTATCTCATGATTCCACTAATCATTCCTCTTGAAGGAATGACGCACGTTACAGAACACACTTACATTACACCTGCTTTTCTCTGTTATCTAGTGTGTCTGTGTGCGTCTCTCTGTATCTGTCTGTGTGACTGTGTGTGTCTGTCTTGCTTAATAAGCCGAACTTGCCGAATAGGCCGAATGTTTTTTAAAAATTGCACTTTTTAAACAAATTACAGATTGATACATATTTTGTCATTAACAATGATGTAAAAAAATATTATTTTTGTTGACCAGACCTCACTTAGGAACCTCGCTTAACTAGTTGTAACATAACGTATTACTTTTTTAGCTAAATTCTATTACATAGTTCAGTTTAAATTTATTTAATATTACTTATAAAAAAATTCGTTTTGTTTGGATTGATTTTCGCAGATTTATTGCATAATATTTTTTACTCTGCTTATTCGGCAGAAATGACCTTTGCTTTTTAAGCCTAACTCGCCGGTTTGGTTTACTCGCAAAAAACAAACAAACACACACACACACACACACACACACACACACACACACACACACACACACACACACACACACACACACACACATTCCTCTGAAGAGAGGTAAAAGCAGATGAGAAAATCGTTATTGTGTTATGACTCGTGGGTCAGTAAACCTATGCGGTTTCTCAGTTATATTGAGAAACCGCCAGTTTTACGGTCTGAACATTTTCCCCCCATTCCTGTACTGCCAGACCTGGCCTTACGTATGCCAGCGTTTTGGCTGAGGTAAAAGTGCCTTGATTCTAGACTTTTATAGACATTTTGCGCCTTTGTCCTATTCTTTGATGAGATGTTTATCATTCTGCCATGCTGTTAAGTGCGAATGTTTATCATTCTTCCATGCTGTCAAGTGTGAATGTTTATCTCAATGAACCACATATGCGATGCAAGTGTTGCGAGTCATGGAAGTGAATTTTTATTCCTCCATTCTCTTGTATATGTCGCGTAAAATCTCGCCAATGCACTGTTTATGCCAGCTTAAAGAGGGACGTAAATTCCCCAGTCTTCTAATAGCATGTTCACTTGTTAAGTTATACCAAGAATTAAAGAAAGATCTTAGATTTCACCTTACGAAACAAAAAAAATGCGATGGTAATTATGGACAAGGTAGATTATAGTGGAAAAATGAACATGTTATTAGAAGACGGGGAACTTACGTGCCTCTTAAAGAGGGAATTGTGTGTTGTCCCAGAGTTGTTTTTCTGGCTGTCGTGTCCTGTTTTGCTGAAGTCTCATAAGAGTTTTTGAAGTCATGAACGCTACATCCATTCTGCTTTTCTTTAGCGCCAATGTGACGATATCTATGGTGCAACCTGGTATGTTGACTGTGTCAGAGATGCCATCTATGCAGTGAAAGTTAGGAGAGCCATCCACAATGCGGCAGGCCAAGTAACCTTACCTTCAGAGAGGCACACGTATAAACAGACAGAGAATCCCAAGTGTGTGAGGTGGAGGGGGAATCTGAATGGAGTTCAAGGGGGTCAGCGCCCCCGCGTTCCGGTCCATGACTAGGCATCGAGGTAGATCAGCGCCTGATCAACCAGACTGTTAGTGCTGGCAATGCAATCCAACGTAAGAACCCCAGCTCGGCTGGTCAGGCACTGGCTTTAGGGAGAGGCAAAGTATTCTCACAGATTCTATACGATATTGGCAATGAAAGATTGGCTATCAGACCGGCGGGATGAAATATGAAGAAAGTTAATGAAAAGTAAATGTGTTCAGAGTCTGCGGAAGGATCTACGAAAAATGATTTGAATCACATAATTGACGTGGCATCTGTGGAGACAAGGAACTTTATCCATGGAGGTGAAAAATAGGAATTTACTTGAGTAAGGTGGTACTAACCTCGTTATACGAGTGTGCAGTATGGGAGTTAAAAGTTGCAGCGAGGAGGCTAGGCAGGAGGAAAGAAGGTTTTGAATGATAAATGCTTGAACATCGAACATTTTTGTGTGAGTGGTTAGTCAGTTTTGAGTCCTGGAGGTGGACAGTATAGTGCCTACACTTTGCAGGAGGAAAAAGGTTGTTACAGGTCATAGGGTCACCTGAGCTGTGATTTTAGCATGCTCCTGGCAAGACACGAATCGAATGAATGACGGTGATATATATATTTCGTGCCGAATAGGTAAAATTGGTCAATTAGCAAGAACTCATTTAAAATTAAGTCATTTCTAAAATTTCTTTTATACGTTTAAAAATATATTTTTTTCTTTTATGTTAATTTAAAAATTAATAATTTTGTACGAAAAGAACCTTAGAAAACTTACCTAACCTTATAACAAGCGCAGTTTAATTTAGCCTAATACAACTAAATATATTTTAGATAAGTTTACAATAATTTAATAATAAACACAATGAAATATATTTTTTTTCTTTAGGGTCAGAATGATTTTTGCGAAATTATTGCATACACATATTTTCGCTTGCCTTATTCGGCAAGAAGAGCGTTGCTTTTTAAGCCAAAATAGCAAGTTTTACTACATTATATATATATATATTAGATTCAAAGATACGTCTCCTCTCCTATTTGCTCTTTCTTCCTTATCACAAATTCATCGGTGTGTTAACTTTGGTCTCACTTTTTCTCATTAAACTTACATTCATTTCCATAAAATTATTTTTCATTTATAAGCAGAGAGTTTATGTTGGTGGGAAGGAGGGAGGGAGAGTGTGGGAGGAGAGAGAGGATGTTGGAGAAGGGAGAGAGTACATTTATGAGGTTGGAGGGAGGAAGAGATCGTGCATGTTGGCAAATCAGCAAGGGAGTGTGTTGGTGAGGGAGGAAGTGTGTGTTGGTGAGGAAGTGTATGTTTGTGTGTTGGTGAGGGAGCAAGTGTGCGTGTGTGTGTTGGTGAAGGAGCAAGTGTGTGTGTGTGTTGGTGAGGGAGCAAGTGTGTGTGTGTGTGTGTGTGTGTGTGTTGGTGAGGGAGCAAGTGTGTGTGTGTGTTGGTGAGGGAGCAAGTGTGTGTGTATGTGTGTTGGTGAGGGAGCAAGTGTGTGTGTGTGTGTTTGTGAGGGAGCAAGTGTGTGTGTGTGTGTGTTTTGTAAGGGAGCAAGTGTGTGTGTCTGTGTTGGTAAGGGAGCAAATGTGTGTGTGTGTTGGTGAGGGAGCAAGTGTGTGTGTGTGTGTTGGTAAGGGAGCAATGTGTGTGTGTGTTGTAAGGGAGCAATGTGTGTGTCTGTGTTGGTAAGGAGCAAATGTGTGTGTGTTGTGCATGTGTTGGTAAGGGAGCAAATGTGTGTGTGTGTTTGAGGGAGCAATGTGTGTGTCTGTGTTGAGGGAGCAAGTGTGTGTGTGTTGAGGGCAAGTGTTAGATGGAGTGATGGTCGTGACTGTAATGGTAGTGGCAGTGATGGTGACAGTGATGTCAGTGATAATGGTATTAATGACTGTGATGTTAATGATTGTGGTGTCAGTGATTGTGATGTTAGATTGTAGTGTCAGTGATTGTAGTTTCATTGATGGTGAATATAAGGGTGGTCGCAGGGGTGGTTGCAGAGGTGGTTGCAGGAAGAATTTAATAGGATTATTTAAATACTTCAAATATCATTTATTCGGATGAATTTGACTCCATCATCAAACTAACAGATGTTTAGCATATATTTTATGTCTGTTTCGTATAACATATTTTCTCTGATTTTTGTATCATGGTAGTGAATAAATCATGTCTCAATACATAAATACAGGAGATTAATAAATAAATCCTTGAGATTATTTTGTATAAATATCTTTGTGTGTTTTGTGCCTTGTTCTTCTGGCCTGCCTGGGCTGTGTTGCAACGGTTATATCTGCAACGGCAGGAAACTCCTTCAATTATGCAACATTGCTCCCCATTTTTTTTTCAACCTAACAAAAGATTATGCCGGGTTTTCCTTTTTAACACCAGCGAATATTTTTTCTATATAATCAAACAATGTCAGACTTGAACAATAATGCGATTTTTTTGTTACGGTAAATCATTGTTCATCGTAACACTGTGACGTGAATAATAGAATTATTCTGTAGTGGTCAACAAACAGTCATTGTTAAGGTCTACTTGTGATATGCCTGTGACTGGTTTCTGGAGTTTCTTTACTCTCCAGCCGGGCTTAAGGTCAGGATTCCGTGTCTAATATCTGCTCAAACAGGCTGTTGTCGCTGTTGATTAGGGGATTGCAGGCCTGAAAAGCCATCACAACCTGGTTAATCAGTCATTTGTTGCAGGTACTGTTCCAGTTGTGTGTTGTGTGCTTATACATTATTACTGTAGTATCGACGCGCCTCTGGCAAGGCTGATGGAGTGATGGTGAAAAAGGGTTTCTTCTTCTTCGGGTCTCCCTGCCTCGGCGGGAAGCAGCTGTTGTATTAAACAAAATACACAACTTTTTTTTTTTTTTTTTACTCCAGAAGGCTATTTTGTCGAAGAATGATTTAGAAAATACTTTATAGTTCCATATTCTTCAAGAATACTACGTCACTATCCAAGTGATTTATCACAAATTTCCAGCCAATGGTACATCAGGGTACAATGTTGCGCTGCCTGGCTCAATATTCTATAATATATTCACAGCATATTGGATCCTTCAAAAACCTCAAGCGACGATAGTTGCAAGAAACATTCCGAACGCTACACGCCCGCTTATTGATATATTATGCAATGCTCGAAAAATCGGAGTGTAGTCTGCAAGAGAGAGAATGTTGCAACAATTTCGGATCCGCAGATCTCCCGGTGGCATCTTGCTTTGAGATTAGTTCCATCTGTAAGCTGCCATAAACCTTTACTGGAGTCATTAGCCTTGAGGGGTCTATGATGAGATGGAGTGACACAGCAGGAATTGCTGCCAGGAATAGTTGGTGTTGGCAGTGTTGGTGGCACAGCTGTAACAAGAGGCAGGAATGGTGTGTTGGCAGAGGCGGAACTGGAGACAAATATGGCGTCTGTTGTGATGGTGTGTGGATTATTGGTGGCAATAAAGAAAAAATGGAGACAGCAATAGTTGTGGTGGTGTTGAAGGATGAGTAGGGATAGGAACCAGGAACGGTGGAAGTGGTGGTAGCAGAGAAAGAATAGAAAACAGAAATAGTGGTTATGGTGATCGAGATAGAAAAGGAACTGGAGACAAGAATTGGTATGGAACTGATGGTGGGAGAAGTGAAGAAATAGGAGACAGGAATGGTAGTTACTAACGTGGTCGAAGATAGGGAATAACAGAGTAGAGTAGTTGTGATGGTAGCGGAACGGATGATGTGGGGAGGGAGGGGGTCGGCGACAGTAGTAGTAGTAGTAGTAGTGGTGGTGGTGGTAGGGGTTAATAATGGTAGTAGTAGGGGTTAGTAGTAGTTGTAGTGATGTCATATAAATGGTAGGAAAGATGAGCCCTTCTTACCCACAGCATATAAATAACAAAACACTGTCTTGTTTCCCACTTAAGTTGGGGCCTTAACTTCACTGAACTTTACTGAACTCATTACATTCCTCTGCATTGGGAAGACTGAAGTTTTTCTCCATTCCTTACAAAACAACCGAATTAGAAGACCACTTGACTGATTAGTGAATGGGATTAAAGTCAATCGACTACACTAGGGTTATTAAGGCTGACCTGGAACTTTTCACTACCAGACAAAAATGCTTTAATCCCTAAAATAGAGATTAAAGCATTTACTGGTACTTTAATTCGCAAAATAAGGATTAAAATAACATCTTTGCATATATACGCTGCGAAAGATATATATCTCTGAAAGATATATATATATATATATCTTATATATATATATATATATATATATATCTTATATATATATATATATATATATATATATATATATATATATATATATATATATATATATATATATATATATATATATATATCTGCGAAAGATATATATATATATATATGTCGTGCCGATTAGGTAAAACTTGCGATTTTGGCTTAAATAGCAACGCTCACCTTGCCATATAAGACAAGTGAAAATTTGTGTATGCAATAATTTCGCCAAAATCATTCTGAACATAACGAAAAAAATATATTTCATTGTGTTTGTATATTATTTAATTAATGTAAACGTATCTAAAATATATTTAGTTGGGTTAGGCTAAATTAAATTGCGCTTGTTGTAATAAGGTTAGGTAGGTTTTCAAAGTTTCTCTTGGTACATAATTATAAATTCTTACATTAACATAAATGAAAAAAATATATATTTAAACGTATAAGAGAAATTTTTAGAAAGGACTTAATTTTAGATGAGTTCTTGCTAATTGACCAGTTTCACCTAATCGGCACGACATATATATATATATATATATATATATATATATATATATATATATCCTGTGTTGCTACGTTTTAGATATTCTCAGTCTTAGTAATATCACTAGTAATGGGAAAAATTTAATACGTTCAAAACTATAGAACAGTTTATTGAAAACATTGAATTGTTTAAACTTAAAAAAATAATTGAATTATACCGTTTATTTTGACACTTCCCATAATTTAAAATATGTGCGAAGTGTCTGAATAATGAAGTATTGCAGTACTCGATAATGAGGAATACAATCAATTGACTCAAATGGAATATTCATTAACAATATGAACATAGTCCTTGGTTCAATATACAGCTACTACCTCCACTTTGATATTTGATCACTCCACTTATGTGCCAAGAACGTTGCTGGTGGTCCTCTCACAAGCAAGGCTCCTGCACGGGTCTCTTAACTCTTCCCTCCAGAAGAGGCTCTCTCACAAGCCTTCCTATTAGCTCCTTTCCTAAGCTTATAAAAGGCTGTGCACTTCCTACCATTTCCCGTGCATCTGGCTGGGAAAGATGCTTCAGACAGGCAACAGGCCACGTCCTTACCGTGTGGGGCTGTAAGGGTGAGTCACAGCACCGCACCTTGGAAGTCGGGGATTAACGCCTCCCTCGCATAATAATAATAATAATAATAATATCTTTATTTACTACAAGTACATGTACAAGGTATACAGGCCTAGCTGACATCAATGACATACTACTATATAGAAAGCCGCTTGTTATGCAGAGCATTTCGGACAAATTAGGTCAGTTTTGACCCAGGATGCGACCCACACCAGTCGACTAACACCCAGGTACCCATTTTACTGATGGGTGAACAAAGACAACCGGTGTAAGGAAACACGTCCAACCCTTCGCCGGAAATCTAACCTGGTGAAGCGAGAGCGTTTGCCACCAGGCCACGGGTCACCGTTAAAGGAATGTGGAGAAAACAGACAGAATCACATCTCCCCTTTTAAGCTCTTTGACTATTTTATCCCAATTCTTAAATTTAGTTATTAACTACAACATACAAAAAAAATATAAATTCAGTTCAAAGCACATTTACAACACTATCTCCATCTTCTAGGGTCAAACTTTTCTACCTAATCTCACTAGGTTATACTAGCCATTAATATTCATGATAATTTCCTCTACTAGTGCCCTGGAAGGCCCTATATTATATACCTCAACTTCTCCATTCCTAACACACTGTTTTCACTCTTCCACTTGCAATTCCTGACTAATTTTGTACTCAAAAAGCACTAAGAGAGCTCCTAAGAGCAGCAAAATGCTGTTCACACGCTGCCCTAGAGTCATCAAGATGCCACAGCAACACACATACGGCGACGCCTAACATCCTTTTTGTATGCTTCCACACATAGACAACAAGGTACTTGCATAAACGGCAAGAAATCCGAACGGGTGCTCATTACAAGTGGTGTTCACAAGGGTCGGAGTTGGGCTTCTTGTTCACAATCTATGTAAACAATATAAACGAAGGAATAATTAATGACATGAGCAAATTTATCGATGATGCTAAAATAGGCCGTCGAAAAACGTTTGATGAGAACACTAGATTATTATTATTATTTATTATTATTATTAATATTATTATTATTATTATTATTATTACATTCATGGGGAGCACTAACTAGCAATGGTCATACAGAGCCTGTGAGAATGGGAGGCATTCAGGCTCGATCCAAGGAAGGAAAGAGTAAATCCAAGTCCTAGAATCAAGAACCCCTCACCAACATCAAGGAACCTACCTTGAGGAGAGAGGACTCTAGAGACTACGGGATGATCTGATGATAATAATGACATAATATGCAGTTTATAATATAATATTTACGATAGTTTCTCTAACAAGCATTTTATCAATGGTTAAAGAGTTAATAGTTTGGTGGATGATGCGTCTTCAGTAAAATAACATAACCTAAATACTGTCATTGTTATTCTGAAGGGCATATATTACCATTCTTCACTACAGGATATGGATACGTTCAATATTGACAGAAATTAGGTCCTAATTCTGGGAAAAGAAAATAACTAAGGCAATTACAAAGTAAATGATGTGGATCATAATAAAACTGAATGTGAAACAGACGTGGGAGATCTGGTTAGCAGAAATGTTAAGTTAATACAATAGTGTTTAAGTGTTTGCAATGAAGCTAATTGAATTCTTTATTTCAAGAAGTATTAGTAGAATCTCTAAGCTGAAACTCCTACTTGATATGTCTTTGGTTAGGCGTCATTAGATTATATTGCTTAATACTGGTCTCCACATCACAAAATCGCCATTAAGTGCTGGAGAACATAAATGGTTGACGACGTTGATCTCCTGTATTCAAACATTTCCTTCGAAAATAGGATAAATAAATTGAATTTGCACTCTGGTAATGCGTAGGGTTAGGAAGCTCTGTAAACCGATGTGGTGTACTATAAATACATCCATCGTGTCCTCCTGTGTTGGCGTTAAGGCGTCAGTAAAATATGGAATTGCATCCGTGTATTTCTCATCATATCTCAGTCCCTTTGAATACTTTTACAGTCGGCTACACAAGCGGTGTGCTTTCGTAACGTCAAGGCATTAACATTTTTTTTTTTCCTCAGGTTCATGGCCATTCGTGTAAACTGTAAAATAAGCAGACAGATTTTTGAGGAATTCTACTTGGTGCTTTACGTGTGTGTGTGTGTGTGTGTGTGTGTGTGTGTGTGTGTACTCACCTAATTGTACTCACCTAATTGTGGTTGCAGGGGTCGAGACTCAGCTCCTGGCCCCGCCTCTTCACTGTCTGCTACTGGGTCTCTGCTCTCCCTGCTCCATGAGCTTTATCATACCTTGTCTTAAAACTATGTATGGTTCCTGCCTCCACTATATCTTTCTCTAGTCCATTCCACTTCCTGACTACTCTGTGGCTGAAGAAATGTTTCCTGACATCCCTTTGACTCATCTGAGTCTTCAGCTTCCAGTTGTGTCCCCTTGTTTCTATGTTCCTCTCTGAAACAACCTGTCACTATCTACCTTGTCAATTCCCGCAGTATTTTGTATGTCGTTATCATGTCTCCTCTGACCCTTCTTTCCTCCAGTGTTGTTAGTCCTATTTCCTCAATCTTTCTTCATAAGACAGACCCCTGAGTTGTGGAACTAACCTTGTCGCAAATCTTTCCACTTTCTCTAGTTTCCTTACGTGCTTGACCAGGTGTGGTTCCAGACTGGTGCTGCATATTCTAGTATGGGCCTGACGTATACGGTATACAGTGTCTTGAACGATTCCTTGTTAAGGTAACGGAACGCTAATCTAAGGTTTGCCAGACGCCCATATGCTGCCGCAGTTATCTGGTTGATGTGTGCCTCCGGAGACGTGCTGGCGTTATACTCACTCCAAGGTCTTTCTCCTTTGCCGAGGTTTGTAGCCTTTGTCCGCCTAGCTTGTACTCTGTCAGCGGTCTTCTTTGCCCTTCTCCGATCCTCATGACTTTGCATTTGGAGGGATTGAATTCGAGAAGCCAACTGCTAGACCAGATGTCGAGCTTGTCCAGGTCTGTTTGCAGCCCTGCCTGGTCCTCTTCCGATGTGATTCTCCTCATTATTTTCACATCATCCGCGAATAGAGACACTTCTGAGTCTATCCCGTCCGTCATGTCATTTACATATACCAGGAATAACACTGGTCCTAGGACTGACCCCTGCGGTACACCGCTCGTCACAGGCGCCCACTGTGATACCTCACCACGCACCATGACCCGTTGTTGCCTCCCTTTGAGGTATTCCCTGATCCATTCCAGTGCCCTTCCTGTTATACCTGCTTGTTCTTCCAACTTCTTTACTAATCTCATGTGAGGAACTGTGTCGAAGGCCTTCCTGCAGTCCAGGAAAATGCAAATATGTGTGTGTGTGTGTGTGTGTGTGTGTGTGAAGTGCTCAATTAGCGTACATTATTCAGCACAAGAGGCGGTGGAGGCTCGATACTCAGTTGAGAGAGAGAGAGAGTTCTACCTAGTTTATCCTTGTTAGGTTCAACTAGGCAGATACTTTTCAGTTTAAAACCACTGACTCATGAATCCTTAGGCCAGTCACTGACCCACACCAGATATTTCTCTCAGAGTCCATGCGAGTCAATTGTGCCAATTTTCTGTGTGTTCTGTGTCAAAGACTTTCTGTAATATGTGCACTGACAAGCAGACTGGCCTAGTAGTTTTAGAATCGTCTTGCGGTGAGTTTGAACCTCACTCCGCTCACTGAACTCTACGATTTTATGAGTAAAGTTGTGTATGTTGCAACTGTAGAGTTTGAGTCCCAGAATTTGTAAATTTAAATGAAAAATCTTAGCATATTTACGAGACTCTTACATTATAAGATATGCATTTCCTTATGTAGTTTAGATCCATATCTATCTTCCATTGTTGTTGTCCAGAAATGTTCAGTCATATACAGAATAACAATTTACGTTGGAATGCCAATAACCAATTCAAACCACTTTTTTTCACTTTAAACCTCGAAATATTATAGTATCATTGATCATTAAATAACTGGAGAATGCCTCTTCACGGGGGGGGGGGGTGCCTTGCTGCTGGAGAAGGGCTCTTGACTCAAACTTGATTTATCCTCATTTTCTTAAGAACGAATCTGAATCCCTCTTCCCAGACACTAGATGACCCCGAATACATTCAGCTCTTCCTCCTAATTAAAATAAAAATAATTCTGAATAGCATCAACATTGAATGGCTATTGCAACTTACCAAATTAAAAATTCTTGGCTTTAGGCTGTGCAGGTACAAAAAAAATGGATTTTCTGCAATAACTGGAGAATACCTCGTCTAAAAGATTTCATTTTTTTTACTGATGTGTTTTCATCTTCATTTTAGGTTGTGTATGATTTAATGGGCCACTTCTATTGTTTTCTGTGAAATAACTAGTGAATGCCTTTCCAGGTCAAAAATAATCATGGTGTTTGACTTTACTGGGTTATCATTAATCTATATAATGAACTTTTATGTACCTATAGCGCTGGTGAAACTTAGTTTGAGGAAGGTTTGAAAGATTTTAGCCAGTGCTTGTCCCAGTTTGCCTTTTTTATAGAAAAAATTGGTAGAGTTGAAACACTGGTTTACGTGTAATATTTTCTGAAAGGTTCGACCTTCATCGCTGATAACTATATAATTCGACAGTTGATCAGCTTGAAACTAAATGTGACTGTGTATCATAGATATTGATCTCGTGGATAACAAGAGAATGTTTTTTTTAGCTTGGCTTCATAGCTCGTGTTTCTTCGCAGGAGGTTCAAATTAGTTTTGGGCTGTCCTAGTTTGCCAGTTTTGTTGAAGAAATTCGGATATTGGTTTCCAAATGATAACTTGTAAATGCTTTGTCGGATTCACTTTAAATCTTCAACGCTAATATATAACTGAGAAACTTATGCAGCAGTCTGCAAAATTCGTGTTGCGTTCATTGAAGTACAGGGGACTAGCGTTATGTGGTACGGAGATACATTTTTCACATCACTCAGTCACCAAATTTCATCTAGTCTAGGTTCAGCTTCTACAAATGTTTATTTTTTTGTGATCTCTTTACAGGTGTTACTCTGGAGTGCGAAAACTGGGAGGAAAGATATCAAAGCCATTCCGTTCATGGTAGAGGAGAGGAAGATGCTGGGGAGGATGCTGGGGAGGATGCTGGGGATGATGCTGGGGAAGATGCTGGGGATGATGCTGGGGATGATGCTGGGGAAGATGCTGGGAAAGATGCTAGGGAAGATGTTGGGGAGGATGCTGGGGAGGATGTTGGAGAGGATGCTGGGGCAAGGATTAGTACAGGTAAAGGGGCTGTTCATCTAAGGAACTCAGATCAGTCTTTATTACCTCTTCTTGTCCAGATGTTGGGTTACCCTTATGGGTTTGGCGCTCTCCTGTGCATATAATAACATGCAAGACGTTTCTGTATTGCCATTAGTCACACAAGTGTCGCAAAGTCCTGTCGTAACTTTCACAGTTTTTTGGCTCTTGACGTAGCTGACAGATTCTTTAGGATTTGAGTGTTGAGTGGTGGAGGCAGAGATGGTGGCAGGGGTGGTGATGGAAGGGATGGTGGTGGCAGGGGTGGTGGTGGTGTCGACGGCAGGGGTGGTGGTGGTGGCGGCGGGGTGGGGTGTCGGCAGGGGTGGTGATGGTGGTGGCAGGGGTGGTGGAGGCAGGGGTGGTAGGGACAGGGGTGGTGGTGGTTGCAGGAATGGTGGTGGTTGCAGGGATGGTGGTGACAGGGTTGGCGGTGGCAGAGGTGGGTGAGGCAGTGATGGCGGTGGCTAGAGTGGAGGAGGCAGGGATGGCGGTGGCAGGGGTGGTGGAGGCAAGGGTGGTAGATACAGGGATGGTGGTAGCAGGGGCAGTGGAGGCCGGATTACAGGGAGTCAGGGATGGTTTCTGGATTAGAGAGAGAGAGAGAGAGAGAGAGAGAGAGAGAGGGAGGGGTGGTTGCTGGATTATTGAGGGGAGAGGGGAGGGAATGGTTGCTGGATTATTGAGGGGAGGGAGTGGTTGCTGGATTATTGAGTTGAGAAAGTGGTTGCTGGATTATTGAGTTGAGAAAGTGGTTGCTGGATTATTGAGTTGAGAAAGTGGTTGCTGGATTATTGAGGGAAGAGGGGAGGGAGTGGTTGCTGGATTATTGAGGGAGAGGGAGGAGTGGTTGCTGGATTATTGAGGGGAGAGGAGAGGGAGTGGTTGCTGGATTATTGAGGGGAGGGAGTGGTTGCTGGATTATTGAGGGGAGAGGGGAGGGAATAGTTGCTGGATTATTGAGGGAGGGAGTGGTTGCTGGATTGAGGGGAGAGGGAGGGAATGGTTGCTGGATTATTCAGGGAGGGAGTGGTTGCTGGATTATTGAGGGAGGGAGTGGTTGCTGGATTATTGAGGGGAGAGGGGAGGGAGTGGTTGCTGGATTATTGAGGGGAGAGGGGAGGGAGTGGTTGCTGGATTATTGAGGGAGAGGGAGGGAGTGGTTGCTGGATTATTGAGGGGAGGGGAGGGAGTAGTTGCTGGATTATAGAGGGAGGGGGTTGCTGGATTACAGAGGGAGAAAGGGGGTTGCTGGATTATAGAGGAAGGAGAGAGGGAGAGAGAGGGAGGGAGAGAGGGAGATGAAGAGAGGGAAGGAGATGGCGGGGCAGAGCGGGATTGGTGAGGGGGAGGGGGAGATAGGGAGGGGGGAGAGGGAGGGGGAGAGAGGGAGGGGGTTGTTGCTGGATTACAGAGAGGGAGAGAGGGAGTTCCTGGATTATAGAGGGAGGGAGAGAGAGGGAGGGGGAGAGAGGGAGATGAAGAGAGGGAGAGAGATGGCGGGGCAGCGCGGGAGGGGGGAGGGGGAGAGAGGGAGGGGTGGAATCATTTACATTTCCCATTATTGGTTTGGTCTTTCCGTAATGAGTTATTCACGCAACAGTTGAACACAGGCGATGCCTCACCTCTGTCACTTCCCTTTGTCACTTCCCCTTGTTCACTTCCGTTTTATCTTTTCCCTTTGTCACTTCTCTTTGTTTCTTCCCTTCATCATTTTTCTTTGTCGCTTCACTCTACCACTTCCCTTCATTAATTTTCTTTGTCACTTCCCTTTGTCACTTCTTTTTCACTTCACTTTGTCACTTCGTATTGTCACTTCTCTTTTTCACTTCACTTTGACACTTCCCTTCGTCACTTCAATCTGCCTCTTCCCTTTGTCACTAACCCTCGTCATTACTGTTTGCCATTTTTCTCCAACACTATCCTTTGTCACTTCCCTCTGTCACTTCCTGAGCCCCACACAACAGTGGAGTACTAGCAGTCAGTTCCCTCCGTCACGTCCCCTTGTCACTTCCCAACGCAGCCGTTGAACTGAGACGAACACTTCCGGCTGTGTCCTCCAGCCTCACTTTCTACATTAATCTTTGTTTTTCATCCCCAAAAAATAATAACTGGATGAATTCCATTATTTTTTCCCCCTCCTGATTATTGTTGAAACTGGACAGTGATATTGAAGTCAAGTAAAAACAGGCAGCATCTTTTATAAACATCAACAAAGGAATGTGTATTGGTGGCAGTGGTGGGATTCATTGGTTGTGGGTTACTTGCTGTTGCAATAATTTTGCTATAATTTCATGGTTAAATTCAGACGGTATTCTTTTTTTTGTCATCTTTGCTGTTTTCAAGGAGCCTCAGTTTTGATGTAAAAGGACACAAGTGCAACTAAGAGAGCACAAGCCATCTGAATAGTAGCACAAATGGCACTATTTCCCCTTGTTTGAGAGTTATTATCCACCCCTTCATTTTTCAGGCTTTCGTGACATTTGCCTTATCGTGTTCTCTGGAAGTACAGCTGCCGTTATTACTCCCAGGTACCTCACGTCATGGCACGAATACTCACGAATGTCGTTTATATATCCCTGTATACTTGACAACATTCATCACTGCTATCAACACAATCATCACCACTGCTGTTATAGTCACTATCATCACCACCAATAGTAGTCTTCTCAATTATTTTCAACAATATTTCACCGTCATTGCTACTAATGTAACCACCATTACCACTTTCGTCATTACCACAGCTGCTCTCATTTCCACCACTCTTACTATCCCCATAATGAGAATCCTCATCTCTAGCGTCATCATCAATAAACTGCCATCGTTACTGCAACTAAACCAACCATCAGACTATTCCCACTATCCTGACCACTATCAACCATTTTATTTCAGTAGTCATGCCATCCATACGATTATCTTCACTCATCACCTCCTTTCGCCACTATAACCAAAAAGACCACTACTAATACGAATAACACCAACACCTGCATCGCTAACACCTGCATCCGTCGATGCAACCACCGGTACCCGACCAGTCGGGCTGTGGTTCGTACGTTGCACTACGTGCAACCAGCAGTATCAGGTTGTTTGATCAGGCCCTGATCCACCGGGAGGCCTGGTCAAGGACTGAGCCGCGGGGGCGTTGACCCCCGGAACTCCTTCCAGGTAGACCACACTACCTCTATTAAAACTTAATCATAGACCAACACTACTACCACCACAACGACTGATTCAATCCTTCACAATACCCTAACTATTACCACCATCGATTCCACAACCAAGGCAACAGAAGCAAGACAAAATATACTCATTACTAGCTCTGCACTGCCTGTTTGGCTTGTTCACTGTACACGTGAACCGTTAATGACCACTCGTCAGCATTAACACCTTCACCCTGGCCATAACAACACACTTCAGTTCAGTGCTCACACGTTTTCTTTGTAGCACTGTGGTTAAAAAAATATACAAGATTTGAGGTTATAGTAATATGCTACGATAGCCAGCACCATATATCTATTATTATATATATTATTATTATATTATTATTATATTATTATTATATTATTATTATTATTAATGGATAAGAATGCATAATATCCTATTTTACAGAACAGTTCAGTTAATGTCAGTTAGACAATCTATGATGTTTATGGCATTATTTTGAGATGTTAGGAAAAAAGACAATGAGTATTGCTCTGTGTTGACGGCTCTATTCAGGGAAGGAGAGGTGTCAGAGCTGGCACAGAAAAACATCATCTACGGCCCAGAACCAATATAGTATTTAAATTACAAGGAACACCTCAAAGTTCTAAATAAGTACTTACTGTAGCAAGGACGAGAGAGAGAGAGAGAGAGAAATGCATGATAATTCATTGAGTGTCTGGTCAAAAATTTGCACACTGCCATAACAACGGCCGGAGAGTCAGCAGCTGAGTGATTAGTGGTTCTTGCCTGGTGACGGCCAAATTAAGTGAAGGCAGGCAGGTAACAGCCAGGTGGTGAGTCAGCCCTGGGTGACGGGGGATGGAAGGTGACAGCACTTGATACAGCTGGCGGCGAGGCCAGCTGCAGGTGACAAGGCCAGCTGCAGGTGACATGTCAACAGCTGGGTGATCATAGCAGCAGTGAGTGACAGCTCTTTCTTGGAGTGAGAATTATCTGTTAATATCCACTTTACAGCCAGTAATTGCTGCCCCAAAATCTCTCAATCAAACACTCAGTTTCCACACATACCTGATATATTAATAACCTAGCCTTCTTTACCCAAATTACTTATACCAATATAGTTAAAAGACCGTACCGAGTCTACATACAAGGGAGCTGGAAAAACTTCCCCACCACAGGACAGTAAAGCTCCTAACACGGACAGAAATACTGGAGATAGGTAAAATTTATACTAAGGTTAACCGGAGCTTTGCGACCACGAGCGAGACTTTCCCAAAACTAATTATTTTTAGCTCGACTTAAAGGCATTCACTCTCACTTTCAAAAGAAAATATTAACCTTATCAACAAATTGTTAAGAAATTCCGAGCGAGCAAAAGACACATGTGGCTGATTTCTAATATTAAATATTATAAATTTTAACCATAACCTGCACACTGTATTATATTGAGCCCCCGACATGACAGGTTTAGCGCTTTTTGGATACTACTACTACTAATAATAATATAAAGCTAACGATAAAACTTTTCAGTAGTCGAGGCTAGTGATTATTGAACCGCGCTGTATGACCCTTGTGGTTTAGCGCTTCTTTTGATTATAATAATAATAATAGTGATTATTGAAAACACGGTAAACCAGACATTATCTGTATAATATATTAGAGACAGTTTCGCTCTGGTTAGACCTTCATCAAGTAGTGATAAATAACTTGATAATCATTATTGAGTTATCACAACCCAAGTCTGTAATCGACGTGGGTAATTTTGCCAGCATACCTCACTTTAGTTATATAGATCAATATGTACCTTTGTTAACACAGCAAAGCCACCGCTGAGACGTGGATTTCCACATTTGCCTGAGGTCAACCTGCCAAGATGCTTCAAGGGGCCCGACAGAAAGAAAAATATAACCTTGAGTTATTGACCTTTAATATTATTATATGTGTCTTGGAAATAATATGGTTTGTGTAAGTACCTTAGAAACCCCTTATGATTATTATTGAGACACTTGGGTAACATTTGGGAATCTTTATTCTCCAGAATAAAGGTTCTCAAATGTTCCATAAGGGTTTCAGATATCATCGTGTCATTGAAACCTGAGTAAACCTTCATTTCTTGAATGACTTGCAGATTGAAAGATGAGACTGACCTGACCAGGTCAAGGCATTGGCTTAAGTAGGTGGGAGAACTGGACCTGCCTCGCATGGGACAGTAGGCCTGTGCAGTGTTCCTTCTTTCTTATGTTCTAATGTTTGGTACAAAGAATCCACCCACAAGGTACAAAATTTCCACCTTTACGTACAAAGGCTCCACCCCAAACCCCACGTACAGAGCTTCCACCTTCCCCTCCCTCCTGCTCCCCAATCACAAAACTATCACCCACTTATGTACAGTTCAAGACATTTATTTAAGGAAACGTTTCGCCTCGAGTGGCTTCTTCAGTCCTGATGTCTTTTCCCACGCCTTGTCGGTATCACCATACCATTTCTCTTTCGTACAACATCTGCCTCTGAGTTACTATCATATAGAATAGGGCAGCAGCACATTGCAGATGTATCCAGTTCTGTTATTAAAAACACGTACAAAAGCCTTCACCGAACGTACAAAGCCTCAGTCTCCATGTTCAAAGCCTCCGCTTACACGTACAAAAACTTCCGCCCCTTAAGAACATAAGAACATAAGAAAGGAGGAACACTGCAGCAGGCCTGTTGGCCCATACTAGGCAGGTCCTTCACAATCCGTCCCACTAACAGAATATTTGCTCAACCCAATTTTCAATGCTACCCAAGAAATAAGCTTTGACAATTCTACCCACTCATGCGCGAGTCCCACTCAAATCCAACCCCTCTCACTCATGAATTTATCCAACCTAAATTTGAAACTACCCAAGGTCCTAGCTTCAATAACTCTACTAGGCAGACTGTTCCACTCATCAACTACCCTATTTCCAAACCAATACTTTCCTATATCCTTTCTAAATCTAAACTTATCTAACTTGAATCCATTATTGCGGGTTCTCTCTTGGAGAGATATCTTCACCCCAACGTAGAAATCTTCGCGCCCTGTCCCCTCTTTTCCCGTGCAGAACCGCCAACCCCAACGTACAAAGCCTCCGTTCCCACGTACAAGAGTACAAAGTTTTAACTCGCGTACAAAGCCTTCAATTCATGTACATAAGACTACACCTTCCCCCTACAGGAGCCCCACCATATAAAAAGCGTTCGCTCCAATGTACAAAACCTTCACTCTCACGTACAAAGCTTCCATTTCCACGTACAAAGGCTCCACTCCCACGTATAAAGCCGCTGCCACTTACACAGACAGGTCAGACCACCAACTCTATAATCAATACACACTCATCCCACAATGCAAAGTTGTACGAGTTAGGAATACTGTGACCCCCTGGCTATATATTGACCTTACTGGCTATACACTGACCTTACTGGCTATACACTGACCTTACTAGGTACACACTGGTCAATGTATAGAAATACCTTACTGGCTGTACACTGACTAGGCTGTATATACCTTACTAGCTATACACTAACCTGGCCATACTATGACCTTACTGGCTATATATTAGTCTTTCTGGCTATTCGTTCATTTGACTGGCTACACACTGACCTGGCTATACACTGACCTTACAGACTTTATTGGCTATTCTTTGGCCTTATTGGTTATACCATGGCCATACTGACTACACAATGACTTTAATCTATACACGGACCTTACTGGCCTTATTGACCTTACTGGCTATGTACTGACCTTACTGGCCTTATTGGCTTTTTTGATCTTATTGGTTATATCGCGGCCTTACTGCTCATACACTGGCCTCCCTGACTATATTCTGACTTTATTAGCTATACACTGAGAGAAATGCGATGAAAAAGGCAAAATAAGAGCTAAACCTGTACATGAAAGAATTGAGGTAAGACTTAACGTGCCAAGAGGCGCAGCAACTTCTAAACTTGAAGAAAAAAACAAGAATAAGAGAACCCCTGGTGCAGTCAGGCGTGCAGAGAACCCCTGGTGCAGTCAGGCGTGCAGAGAACCCCTGGTGCAGTCAGGCGTGCAGAGAACCCCTGGTGCAGTCAGGCGTGCAGAGAACCCCTGGTGCAGTCAGGCGTGCAGAGAACCCCTGGTGCAGTCAGGCGTGCAGAGAACCCCTGGTGCAGTCAGGCGTGCAGAGAACCCCTGGTGCAGTCAGGAGAGCAGAGAACCCCTGGTGCAGTCAGGCGTGCAGAGAACCCCTGGTGCAGTCAGGAGAGCAGAGAACCCCTGGTGCAGTCAGGCGTGCAGAGAACCCATGGTGCAGTCAGGCGTGCAGAGAACTCCTGGTGCAGTCAGGAGTGCAGAGAACCCCTGGTGCAGTCAGGAGTGCAGAGAACCCCTGGTGCAGTCAGTAGTGCAGAGAACCCCTGGTGCAGTCAGAGTGCAGAGAACCCCTTGTGCAGTCAGGAGTGCAGAGAACCCCTGGTGCAGTCAGGAGTGCAGAGAACCCTGGTGCAGTCAGGAGTGCAGAGAACCCCTGGTGCAGTCAGGAGTGCAGAGAACCCCTGGTGCAGTCAGGAGTGCAGAGAACCCCTGGTGCAGTCAGGAGTGCAGAGAACCCCTGGTGCAGTCAGGAGTGCAGAGAACCCCTGGTGCAGTCAGGAGTGCAGAGAACCCCTGGTGCAGTCAGGAGTGCAGAGAACCCCTGGTGCAGTCAGGAGTGCAGAGAACCCCTGGTGCAGTCAGGAGTGCAGAGAACCCCTGGTGCAGTCAGGAGTGCAGAGAACCCCTGGTGCAGTCAGGAGTGCAGAGAACCCTGGTGCAGTCAGGAGTGCAGAGAACCCCTGGTGCAGTCAGGAGTGCAGAGAACCCCTGGTGCAGTCAGGAGTGCAGAGAACCCCTGGTGCAGTCAGGAGTGCAGAGAACCCCTGGTGCAGTCAGGAGTGCAGAGAACCCCTGGTGCAGTCAGGAGTGCAGAGAACCCCTGGTGCAGTCAGGAGTGCAGAAAACCCCCTGGTGCAGTCAGGAGTGCAGAGAACCCCTGGTGCAGTCAGGAGTGCAGAGAACCCCTGGTGCAGTCAGGAGTGCAGAGAACCCCTGGTGCAGTCAGGAGTGCAGAGAACCCCTGGTGCAGTCAGGAGTGCAGAGAACCCCTGGTGCAGTCAGGAGTGCAGAGAACCCTGGTGCAGTCAGGAGTGCAGAGAACCCCTGGTGCAGTCAGGAGTGCAGAGAACCCCTGGTGCAGTCAGGAGTGCAGAGAACCCCTGGTGCAGTCAGGAGTGCAGAGAACCCCTGGTGCAGTCAGGAGTGCAGAGAACCCCTGGTGCAGTCAGGAGTGCAGAGAACCCCTGGTGCAGTCAGGAGTGCAGAGAACCCCTGGTGCAGTCAGGAGTGCAGAGAACCCCTGGTGCAGTCAGGAGTGCAGAGAACCCCTGGTGCAGTCAGGAGTGCAGAGAACCCTGGTGCAGTCAGGAGTGCAGAGAACCCCTGGTGCAGTCAGGAGTGCAGAGAACCCCTGGTGCAGTCAGGAGTGCAGAGAACCCCTGGTGCAGTCAGGAGTGCAGAGAACCCCTGGTGCAGTCAGGAGTGCAGAGAACCCCTGGTGCAGTCAGGAGTGCAGAGAACCCCTGGTGCAGTCAGGAGTGCAGAGAACCCCTGGTGCAGTCAGGAGTGCAGAGAACCCCTGGTGCAGTCAGGAGTGCAGAGAACCCCTGGTGCAGGAGAGTTTGGAAACACACACACATGCAGACACACACACATGAAGAAGGACTTAGCTCCTGGCCCCGCCTCTTCACTGACCGCTACTAGGTCCTCTCTCTCCATGCCCCATGAGCTTTATCATACCTCGTCTTAAAACTATGTATGGTTCCTGCCTGTGTGTGTGTGTGTGTGTGTCTGCATGTGTGTGTCTGCATGTGTGTGTGTGTGTGTCTGCATGTGTGTGTGTGTGTGTGTCTGCATGTGTGTGTGTGTCCTATGAAGAAAGGTTGAGGGAAATAGGACTAACAACACTGGAGGAAAGAAGGGTCAGAGGAGACATGATAACGACATACAAAATACTGCGGGGAATCGACAAGGTAGACAGGGACAGGATGTTCCAGAGAGGGAACACAGAAACAAGGGGACACAACTGGAAGCTGAAGACTCAGATGAGTCAAAGGGATGTTAGGAAGCATTTCTTCAGCCACAGAGTAGTCAGGAAGTGGAATAGTCTAGAGAAAGATATAGTGGAGGCAGGAACCATACATAGTTTTAAGACGAGGTATGATAAAGCTCATGGAGCAGGGAGGGCAGAGACCCAGTAGCGGACAGCGAAGAGGCGGGGGCCAGGAGCTGAGTCTCGACCCCTGCAACCACAATTAGGTGAGTACAATTAGGTGAGTACACACACACACACATGCAGACATGCAGACACACACACACACACATGCAGACATGCAGACACACACACACACACATGCAGACACACACACACACACATGCAGACACACACACACACATGCAGACACACACACACACACACATGCAGACACACACACACACACACATGCAGACACACACACACACACATGCAGACACACACACACACACACACACACACACACACACAGGCAGGAACCATACATAGTTTTAAGACGAGGTATGATAAAGCTCATGGAGCATGGAGAGAGAGGACCTAGTAGCGGTCAGTGAAGAGGCGGGGCCAGGAGCTAAGTCTCGACCTCTGCAACCACAAATAGGTGAGTACATGCAGACACACACATGCAGACACACACACACACATGCAGACACACACACACATGCAGACACACACACACATGCAGACACACACACACATGCCGATACACACACACATACATGCAGACACACACACACATGCAGACACACACACCAGGAGCTATGACTCGACCCATTCAACCACAACTAAGTGAGTACACACACACACACACGACAGGGTGACAGCAGTAAGACAAGAGAGAGAGAGGGGTGGGTAGATTGCATATTCTTCGACTGTAAGAAGGCGTTTGACACAGTTCCACACAAAAGATTAGTGCAGAAGCTGGAGGACCAGGCAGGGATAACAGGGAAGGCACTACAATGGATCAGGGAATACCTTTCAGGAAGACAGCAGCGAGTCATGGTACGTGGCGAGGTGTCAGAGTGGGCGCCCGTGACGAGTTGGGTGCCACAGGGGTCAGTCCTAGGACCGGTGCTGTTTCTGGTAATTGTGAACGACATGACGGAAGGAATAGACTCCGAAGTGTCCCTGTTTGCAGATGATGTGAAGTTGATGAGAAGAATTCAATCGGACGAGGACCAGGCAGAACTACAAAGGGATCTGGACAGGCTGCAAGCCTGGTCCAGCAATTGGCTCCTGGAGTTCAACCCCACCAAGTGCAAAGTCATGAAGACTGGGGAAGGACAAAGAAGACCGCAGACGGAGTACAGTTTAGGGGGCCAGAGACTACAAACCTCAATCAAGGAAAAAGATCTTGGGGTGAGTATAACACCAGGCACATCTCCTGAGGCGCACATCAACCAAATAACTGATGCAGCATACGGGCGCCTAGCAAACCTAAGAACAGCATTCCGACATCTTAATAAAGAATCGTTCAGGACCCTGTACACTGTGTACGTTAGGCCCATACTGGAGTATGCAGCACCAGTTTGGAACCCACACCTAGCCAAGCACGTAAAGAAGCTAGAGAAAGTGCAAAGGTTTGCAACAAGACTAGTCCCAGAGCTAAGGGGATTGTCTTACGAAGAAAGGTTAAGGGAAATCTGCCTGACGACACTAGAGGACAGGAGGATTTGGGGAGACATGATAACGACATATAAAATACTGCGAGGAATAGATAAGGTGGACAGAGACAAGATGTTCCAGAGAGGGGACACAGAAACAAGGGGTCACAATTGGAAGTTGAAGACTCCTATGAGAAAAAGGGATGTTAGGAAGTATTTCTTCAGTCATAGAGTTGTCGGGAAGAGGAATAGCCTTGAAAGCGACGTAGTGGAGGCAGGAACCATACATAGTTTTAAGACGAGGTTTGATAAAGCTCATGGAGCAGGGAGAGAAAGGACCTAGTAGCAATCAGTGAAGAGGCGGGGCCAGGAGCTATGATTCGACCCCTGCAACCACAAATAGGTGAGTACACACACACACACACAGCACTAAAGCAAGAGGCGAGATATAGTGTTGATATAACAGCTCCGCCTGTATGTAAGCACACTTGCCACATTAACACGTACACTACATTGTTTACAGCTTCACACACCATAGCATCAAAAACTGGTCAACCACTTGCAATATATTTGTTCACGGTATTTAATGTGGCATACAGCGTAATAATAGTCGATGGCTTAATTATTTTTTTTTTTTTTATTAACACATCGGCCGATTCCCACCAAGGAGGAGAGCATTCAAGCACACTAACACAAAATCATTCAGAATTTTGTATCAACATCCGTGGCCTCAGATTATTCAACATGTTAAGAGAATATATCAGAAACACTGCTGGAACAAGTGTAGAAGTCATCAAGAGGAAACTGGACAAGTATCTTCACCAGGTGCCAGGTGCTGGGATGAATATGTGGGGCTGCAGGCCACCAACAGTAACAGACTGGTTGACCAGGCTAGCACCAGACGAGCCTGGCCCATGGCTGGGCTCCGGGAGTAGAAGGACTCTCGAAACTAATCAAAGGTATATCAAAGGTACATGCTAGGCCAATCACTGAGTACGCAGCCCCACCATTGGAGCCCACACCTGGCCAAGCACGTGCAGAATCTCGAAAAGGTCTAAAGGGTTGCAACCAGACTTGTATCAGAACTGAGAGGCATGCACTATAAGGAGAGGGTGAAGGAACTGTATCTGAAGACCTTAGAAGAGAGAAGGACAAGGCGGGGAATGTGATTACGACGAACAAAATCTTAAGAGGATTTGATAGGGCTGATAGTGACGGACTGAATGAAGAGGACCAGGATCAAGGGGACGGAGGAGGAAGCTGAGGAGACAGATAAGCTGTTGGGATGTAAGGAAGTATTTCTTTAGTTTTTGGTTGGAAAGTGGGAGGACTTGGATGAGGTCCAAGAGGGTAGAAATCAAGGATGCCGATCAAGGTAGTCAAGACGGGAAAAGGGAAGGCGGCCGGAGCAGTCTCTCGACCCTCACAAATACAACCGGCGAACCTACAACAACAACAACTCGGAGAGTACGTACGTACACACACACGCGCGCACACACACACACACACACACACACACACACACACACACACACACACACACACACACACACAGAAATAGATAAGGTGGACAGAGACAAGATGTTCCAGAGAGGGGACACAGAAACAAGGGGTCACAATTGGAAGTTGAAGACTCCTATGAGTCAAAGGGATGTTAGGAAGTATTTCTTCAGTCATAGAGTTGTCAGGAAGTGGAATAGCCTAGAAAGTGACGTAGTGGAGGAAGGAACCATACATAGTTTTAAGACGAGGTTTGATAAAGCTCATGGAGCAGGGAGAGAGAGGACCTAGTAGCATTCAGTGAAGAGGCGGGGCCAGGAGCTATGACTCGACCCCTGCAACCACAACTAGGTGAGTACACACACACACACACACACACACACACACACACACACTCACTCACTCCCTCGCACTCACTCACACTAGAAGCACAACGTTAATTAATTTTGTTAATAGCATAACATAAATTCTAGAAAAAAAGGTCAGATCTTTAGAGGAAAAAGAATTTGCTGAACATTTTTTACCTGGTGAACTTGTTGACTAATCTTGAAGAAGCGTCATATACATTTAATCTCTCATAATCAAAATATAATTCGTATAAAAATTACCAATATGCCAAACATATCGCTTATATTCGTGTTTAAATCTCGTTATCATTCCGTTATTCTCGTTCTTCGTATATAATCTGTGGAGTATAGCATCCTTGACGTATATGCTTTGATATCAGCAGCAGCGCTGTATGACCCTTGTGGGTTTATCGCTTAGTTATGATTATAATAATCTGAGATCAGCGGTGCCTATCTCAGCATCTTTCCACTTCGAATTTGATTTTATCCCTCTATTAGAGATTAGTGTCTGACTGGTGCTTTAAAGGTGACATGCAACCTCAATGACAGCCCTTTAAACCTAATAAAAACAAGATGTTAAACATTTTCATAAACAGATCCTAAGCCTTTTAATTTTAGAAGCCTAATTAACGTTCTGGTAAACACGATATTATTAATAACCAGATTAAATCCCCTCTATATTAAGCCATCGGTGATGAATGTTGCAACGAGGAGAAGGCTTGAGGCAGTGGAGATGTCATGTCTGAGGTCAATGTGTGGTGTGAATATAATGCAGAGAATTCGGAGTTTGGAAATTAGGAGGAGGTGCGGGATTACCAAAACGATTGTCCAGAGAGCTGAGGAGGGGTTGTTGAGGTGGTTTGGACATGTAGAGAGAATGGAACGAGACAGAGTGACTTCGAGAGTGTATAAATCTGTAGTGGAGGGAAGGCGGGGTAGGGGTCGGCCTAGGAAAGGTTGGAGGGAGGGGGTAAAGGAAGTTTTGTGTGCGAGGGGCTTGGACTTCCAGCAAGCATGTGTGAGCGTATTTGATAGGAGTGAATGGAGGCATATGGTTTTTAATACTTGACGTGCTGTTGGAGTGTGAGCAAAGTAACATTTATGAAGGGATTCAGGAAACCGGCAGGCCGGACTTGAGTTCTGGAGATGGGAAGTACAGTGCCGGCACTCTGAAGGAGGGTGTTAATGTTGCAGTTTTATAACTGTAGTGTAAAGCACCCTTCTGGCAAGACAGTGATGGAGTGAATGATGATGAAAGTTTTTCTTTTTCGGGCCACCCTGCCTTGGTGGGAATCGGCCGATGTGTTAATAAAAAAAAAAAAAATAATTAAGCCATCGACTATTATTACGCTGTATGCCACATTAAATACCGTGAACAAATATATTGCAAGTGGTTGACCAGTTTTTGATGCTATGGTGTGTGAAGCTGTAAACAATGTAGTGTACGTGTTAATGTGGCAAGTGTGCTTACATACAGGCGGAGCTGTTATATCAACACTATATCTCGCCTCTTGCTTTAGTGCTGTGTGTGTGTGTGTGTACTCACCTATTTGTGGTTGCAGGGGTCGAATCATAGCTCCTGGCCCCGCCTCTTCACTGATTGCTACTAGGTCCTTTCTCTCCCTGCTCCATGAGCTTTATCAAACCTCGTCTTAAAACTATGTATGGTTCCTGCCTCCACTACGTCGCTTTCAAGGCTATTCCTCTTCCCGACAACTCTATGACTGAAGAAATACTTCCTAACATCCCTTTTTCTCATAGGAGTCTTCAACTTCCAATTGTGACCCCTTGTTTCTGTGTCCCCTCTCTGGAACATCTTGTCTCTGTCCACCTTATCTATTCCTCGCAGTATTTTATATGTCGTTATCATGTCTCCCCAAATCCTCCTGTCCTCTAGTGTCGTCAGGCAGATTTCCCTTAACCTTTCTTCGTAAGACAATCCCCTTAGCTCTGGGACTAGTCTTGTTGCAAACCTTTGCACTTTCTCTAATTTCTTGACGTGCTTGACCAGGTGTGGGTTCCAAACTGGTGCGTGTGTGTATGTGTGTGTTTACGCACCTATTTGTGGTTGCAGGGGTCGAGTCATAGCTCCTGGCCCCGCCTCTTCACTGATCGCTACTAGGTCCTCTCTCTTTCTGCTCCATGAGCTTCATCAAACCTCGTCTTAAAACTATGTATGGTTCCTGCCTCCACTACATCACTTCCCAGACTATTCCACTTCCTGACAACTCTGTGACTGAAGAAATACTTCCTAACATCCCTGTCATTCATCTGAGTCTTCACCTTCCAATTGTGACCCCTAGTTTCTGTCCCCCATCTCTGGAACATCCTCTGTCCACCTTGTCAATTCCTCGCAGTATTTTATATGTCGCTATCATGTCTCCCCTAACCCTCCTGTCCTCCAGTGTTATGAGGCCGATTTCCCTTCAGCTTTCTTCGTAGGACATTCCCCATAGCTCTAGAACTAGTCTTGTTGCAAACCATTGCACTTTCCCTAATTTCTTGACGTGCTAGACCAGGTGTGGGTTCCAAACTTGGTGCTGCATACTCCAGTATGGGCCTGATGCAGTGGCGTGCAGAGGGGAGGGGCGAAGGGTGGTGGCCCCGGGCATCCAAATTGGAGGGGGGCATCCAATTAGAGATGGAAATAAGATAGTGATTTTGAAATTTCAGCGGTGATGAATAAATTTTTGGAGGCTCACCGCACTACAGAGGCAGTGGTTAGCCCTTTATTCCTTTAACATTGTGTACCCTTTCTGTCCAGAGAAAATGGTGTCTCCCACATGGAAGACACCATGGGGATTTGGCGGGGTTAAATTCGAGGAGCCAGTTGCTGGACCAGCCTTGCAACCTGTACAGGTCTCTCTGTAGTCCTGCCTGATACTCATCCGATTTAATTCTCCTCATTAACTTCACATCATCTGCAAACAGGGACACTTCTGAGTTTATTCCTTCCGTCATGTCATTCACATATACCAAAAAGAACACTGGTCCTAGGACTGACCCCTGTGGAACCCCGCTCGTCACAGGCGCCCACTCTGACACCTCGTCACGTACCATGACTCGTTGCCGCCCTGTCAAGTATTCTTTTCAAGTATTCTCTGATCGATTGCAGTGCCTTTCCTGTTATGCGTGCCTGATCCTCTAGCTTTTGCACTAATCTCTTGTGAGGAACTGTGTTGAAGGCCTTCTTGCAGTCCAAGAAAATACCATCTACCCACACCTCTCGTGTCTTACTTCCGTTACGCTGCGTTGTATGATCCTTTTAGGTCATAAAACTCCAGTAGGTTTGTGACACAGAATTTCCAGTCCCTGAAACCGTGCTAGTTGTCGTTGATAAGCTCATTTCTTTCTAGGTGGTCCACCACTCTCTCTGATAATCATGACTTTGCATACTATACATGTCAGTGACACTGGTTTATGGTTTAATGTCTCGTGTCTGTCTCCTTTCTTAAAAATTGTGACTATATTTGCCGTCTTCTGTGTGTGTGTGTTCACCTAGTTGTAGTTGTGGGGGTCCAGTCTCGGCTCCAGGGGGCCTCCTAACAATTAATATCGAACCTTCTATGAAGACGAAGGTGCTTGTGTGTCTGTATCTGTGTGAGAGAGCGAGTACAAGAGCCAGAACACGAGTGCTTGTCCATGTGCGTGTGCATGCAAGCGTATTACTCCCTGTATTTCTGTGGGTAATGACCTATTTCCTCCTCAATATATTCTGAAACCAGAAATTGTCCAGAATTTACCATAATATATTCGCATCAATTATGACAACTTTTGTTCAGTTATATCTATTTTTTGCAGGCAATGGTATAATTTTATATATTGATTCGCGGGGTACATTGATGCTTCATACATGCAACAATAATTCTACACGTCTTTAACCTTCTTGGTTAACCATAATATTTATTTTATGCAGAAAAAATATATTTAACAATAGATGTTACAATATTACTGTTTTTAATACACGAGGAACATTATCAAGTACCTCTCATGTGTTCTTGTGTATAGCAGTAACTTGGTAAGGATAGGTAACTGGTAGGATAGGAGTAACTTGGGTAAGGATAGGAGTAACTTGGGTAAGGATAGGAGTAACTTGGGTAAGGATAGGAGTAACTTGGGTAAGGATAGGAGTAACTTGGGTAAGGATAGGAGTAACTTGGGTAAGGATAGGAGTAACTTGGGTAAGGATAGGAGTAACTTGGGTAAGGATAGGAGTAACTTGGGTAAGGATAGGAGTAACTTGGGTAAGGATAGATAACTTGGGTAAGCATAGCAATAACTTGGGTAAGCATAGCAGTAACTTGGGTAAGAATAGGAGTAACTTGGGTAAGAATAGGAGTAACTTGGGTAAGCATAGGAGTAACTTGGGTAAGGATAGGAGTAACTTGGGTAAGGATAGGAGTAACTTGGGTAAGCATAGGAGTAACTTGGGTAACATAGGAGTAACTTGGGAGCATAGGAGTAACTTGGGTAAGGATAGGAGTAACTTGGGTAAGCATAGCAGTAACTTGGGTAAGAATAGGAGTAACTTGGGTAAGAATAGCAGTAACTTGGGTAAGAATAGGAGTAACTTGGGTAAGAATAGGAGTAACTTGGGTAAGGATAGGAGTAACTTGGGTAAGCATAGGAGTAACTTGGGTAAGCATGGTAACAAGCATACCACCCGAGGCACACACGTCAGGTAAGAACAATAATAGTGACAGAATATTGCAGTCATAATAACTTCACGTAAGGTGAAGGGATTTCCTTTTAAAGAACTGAAGCTACCTCTCACTTCCTTGGATCAAACCTGGTTACCTCTCATTCTCCAGGCGCCGTATGGCTCCTACGGGTTTATCGCTTCTGCTGGAAAATAAAAAGCATAAAAACTGTTCTCTTTGCTGCCTCTGTCTCTTCACTCGTTTATCAACCAAGACCCTCTTCAAAGGGGCTCCTTGACGTGGCGAAGAGGCTCTTGGTCTAAGGAATTAGACCTTTTGGTCTCCTTCCTCAAACCGAACCTAATTACCCTCCAATCTTCCCTTCTCTATCCCATCCCCCTTTTTTCCCATTCCACCACCCTCCAATCTTCCCTTTCTATCCCATCCCCCTTTTTTCCCATTTCACCACCCTCCCAACCCTCCCTATTTCCCCCGTCCCATATGTAGCCTCTGGGGTCATCCCCTATGGCATTACGGTTTAGGTAGGGAGAAGTGTGAGGTTCCTCAGGTGTGGTGTAGTTTGCCGTGGAATCTGAATTATCTGGAGGCGCCCTGCTTCCTAACAGGATTTCCGAGAAGTGGGCGGGGTGTCCTGCAGGTGACGGGTGTATCTCCAGAGGCTGCCTGTCGGTTCTGGGAGGTGGCAGCCGAAGGAGGTATGCTTTGTGGTGGGTTTCCGACCAACCAACCACTCTTTTGTCCACTGAGGTGGCTCGGTAGATGTGAGGTTGCTATTCCGGAGCGCTGGTTTACTGGCGTGAAGGGTAGGGTATGGCACGGGTTCCACGCTGCATCTGCACTGCTGGCGGTCATCACGAGGTCCTCTCGGAGGAGGGAGGAAACTTACGGCCCTTTCATGCCTTCTAGTGACTGTCCCTTCGCTGCCCCTCTTTCTTTTTTTTTTTCTTAACTTCTTTTTTTGTTTTTTCTTTAAAATAATAAGAAAGAGGTATCACTATATTGGAGTCTTAGTTCCGTGATAACCCTCCTCCTCTCAGGCCCCTTTATGTTACTGCATCCTTTTCTGACCTGGCTTCATTATTGGACCATTCTCCAGACTTTTCTCATACCTCTGTATCTTCTGTTGGTGATGTTTTGTCGCCTGCCCCAGGTGCTGAGGCTCCGCCCATTTCTGCTAGTGACTGCCTCTTGCACGCCTTTAATATTGTGTCCAGCTTCCCTGAATACAGTGTGACAATTTTCGAATCGCCCACCTGCCTCAGGTCAGGCCACCCACGGTACTACGCCTAAACGTTCCAGACCATTTGCTGACGACAGTTCTTCGATGTCTGTTCATTCCACCCAAAAACGACCTACGCGACACCGTCCTTTACACACCATGTTTACAAGTACGCAGTGGACTAAATTCTTTTTCCTACAAATGACATCTCCAACTGATTATCTTTCTGACCATAGTATTGGTAAAGCTCTTTTATGACATGTTGGCCAAAATATATTCTTTACGCTCTTCGAAGCATGCACGCGTTGTTACAGTTCAGAATGCAGAACAAGCTCATGATCTTTCCCATCTTATTTCCATTGATAGCATTCCAATCACAGTTCACAAGCACGCTACTCTCAATTCTTGCAGTGTTATGGTGGTTTTACCGTGTACCATTGTACAGAGTGATTTTCTATCTTGGGTGATCATATTTTGGAGCAATTTGTCCTTCAAGACCTTCCAATTCTCAAAGTGGATACATATGCCCTGCCTGCTCGTGGGTGGAGGCGCTTTACCAGTAACATCGCCCGCTTAACCTTTGACTGCTGTGAACTCCCGTCCTCCCTTTATATCGCAGACCATCGCCTACTGGTCTGTAAAGTGGTCCCTACTTCCAAACAGTGTCAAGATTGCTGGCGTTTCAGACACTCTGCTAAATACTGCAGATCTACGGCGGAGTGCCCGGTCTGGGGTGCCACGGTTCAACATCTTGAAGTCTTTCCCCTTCTTGTCTCAGTTACAATAAACCTCATCCTTCTTTTTCCCGCTGATGTCAGATTTATACACACACAACCCGCACATAAAAGAGAGGAGCTTACGACGACGTTTCGGTCCGACTTGGACCATTTACAAAGTCACACTAACACAAAGAACAGGTAGAAGGGGTATTTATAGGTCAGCAGACAGGGGAGGGCACAAGGAAGTGGTGGAGGAGTAATAGTGGAAGTAGTAGTGGTAGTGGGAGAGAGGAGCACTGCAATAAAGCTGGCGGCCCACATAGGATAAGGACAAGAACACAGAGGGGAAAAAAATGAAAATAAAATAAAGAAGAACAAATACAAGGCAAAACAAAACCCAGTCACGGTATTGTGCCTTTTTTGTTATTTATGTCAGGTTTATCTTAATGAACGAGAAATCCGTTGTCTTAAGAAGACCGAAGGCTTTACTTATGCTATGGCTGTCTCTCGGCTCCATCTTGGGAAATCTTCCTCATGTCCCTTATTCTCGAGTAGCTAGGAGACCTCCAACCTTGGCAGTCCCCTTGCCTACCAGCTCTTCCGGGGTCACCCCCGTCTCTAATTCTTTTGCTGTTTTACACTCTGAACCCCCCACCTCCTCTCATATTCCTACCTCTACTACTTTTTCTCACCTGCTAGTTTCTCAGTCAGCAAGGCCTCACACACCTGCATCTTCTTCGCGCATATCACCTGCAAAGTTGAGCCTGTCTCAAAAGCCCAAGTCTCTTTGCATTCCTCCGGTGCTTACAATTCCCAAACAGTTCTCCTTTTCAGCCTCGGTGCCTAGTTCTCACCCCCTTTCTAACTCTCACACGAAGGTAGAGGTTCACCTCCCTCGTGTGGTCCCCTCTTCTCCTCTTCTTCCCCAGACTTCTTCCCCAGTTACTTTCCAGCCTCCTTCCTTTCCTGTTCCACAGCAGGACTTTTCTGTCCTCGCCGGCATATCTCTCTCTTTTTTTTTTTACACAGGGTTTGACGAGGTTAGGTTAAGGATCCCTCAGGTTCATACTCCCTCCCTCTCAGACCTCTTTGGTTCCCTCCATAGTCTCCCGATTTCTACTTGCTCTATCTCGCCTGTCTCTGAAGTCATGGTATCGGCATCTTCCTTATCTGCTGAGACACTTGACGCTATCTCCGACTATATTGCAGAGACGAAACCCTCGATTGACACCGGTGCGCCTCCTTCTTCCCCTTCTTATTTTTCACAACCCTCGCAGCAATCTTTTCCTTCACAGCATTCTGATTCCTCCTTGCTTACACGCTTTTCGTTGCCTCCACACATTGACTTCACTCATCCTAATAGCCCATAGATTTTATCACTTCTTATTGTTGGCATACCTGTTTTTGTGAATGACTTATTTACAATGGCCTCAGGGGTAATTGGGGAGAGCTCCAGGTGTTGCTCTCCCAGTTTTGCCCAGTATATGTCAGGTTGCAAGAGCCCAAAATTCGTTCAGCTGTTATTCGTCCCGTTTCAGGATGTGCTGTTTGCATTTTTCTGATCCCTTTCCTGATGAATCATAAGAGTGCGCTTCTTGTGCACGTTGGTATACTGTATACTGTATCAACAGGTCTTTGTTCGTTCTCTGCTGCATTATACTGCAGCCCATATTTATTTGCACAGATGGTATACAGTTTGCTCTCTATATCTCTCCCCTTCTCGTGCATTCTGTGTCTCGGATGTTGCGTTCTTGATCTCTTCTCTATCGCCACCATCTTGTTGTTAGGTGATTTTAATGCTCACCATCAACATTGGGGAGGGTCCCACTGTGACTCTCGTGGTGATCAGTTGGAGACTCTTCCCACTTCTCATCCTCTTCATGTTTTAAATACGGTTGCTCCCACCCATTTTGACTCTCGCACTCAGTCTCTCTCTTGCATTGATCTTTCTATCTGCTCCTCGTCCATCGCATTTGATAACGCTTGGAGTGTTCTGGATTTGCACGACAGTGATCACTTTCCTATTCTTACTTCTACTACGTATTCCCAACTGCCTCGTATTCCCAGTTGGCAATTTGGACGAGCAAATTGGGACTTATACTCTCATCTTACCCCTTTTTGTTTGGACTCTTCTTCGTTCTCTATTGATGAGCTGGTACACCAGTTTTCAACCTTTGTTTTGACTGCAGCATCACGTTCAATTCCTCAAACCTCAGGCAGGCATTCTCAGACATGGGTGCCTTGGTGGTCTGCTGCGTGTGCCCATGCAGTGCGTTTGAAACGTGCTGCGTGGGGCCGTTATCGATATAATCGGACCTCAGATCGTCTTTTGGATTTTAAGCGGGTAAGGGCAGTCGCTCGCCGCGTCATACACGACGCTAAACGCACTTGTTAGCAAGACTACATGTCTACCATTACCTCGACTTTCCTAGGTGTGAGGTTTGGAAGAAGGTACGGAAGTTGTGTGGCAAGAACGCTCAGGACCCTGCTCCTGTTTTGCGGTTTGCTGGTGTTAGTGTTGTGGAACCTCTTGAAGTTGCCACGAAAATCAGGAACTATCTTGTCCGTGTCTCCCAAGGGCTTCAACTCTGTCCCTCATTTCTTGCGTCTAAGTCTACCAAGGAGCAATTACCCTTGAATTTATTTTCTAATGGAATGGAGCCGTATAGTGTACCTTTCACTCTGCTGGAGCTAGAGTCCACGTTTTCCGCTTGCCAGTCATCAGCAGCTGGGCCTGATGATATTCATATCAGTATGCTACATCATCTGCATTCTACAGCCCTTAGTCTTTTTGCATCTTTTCACTTTTATTTGGACGCGAGGGGTTCTCCCTCAATAATGGAAATCTGCCATTGTACTACCGTTTCGCAAACCAGGCACCTCGGGGCTTGATACCTCTCACTATCGTCCCATTACTCTGACCAGTGTAGTCTACAAGGTGATTTAACGATTGGTGAATAGACGTCTGATATAGTATTTGGAAACTCACAAAAGTCTTTCTCCTCGCCAATATGGCTTACGCAAGGGCGGCTCTACTTTGGACCCCTTGCTCCACTTAGATACGTATGTGCAAAATGCCTTTGATAACAAACACTCCGTCCTAGCAGTCTTTTTTGATCTTGAGAAGGCACATGACACCACTTGAAGGTATAACATTTTAGCCCTAGCCCACTCCTTAGGCCTCCGCGTTAATCTACCAACTTTCAACTTTCCTTGTTGCTGTCATATCTGACACTCACGAAATTGTAATGACACGATTGCAAACAAACCATACCACGGGTGGGGTTCGGACCCGCGGTCACAGAGTCTCAAAACTCCAGACCGTCGCGTAAGCCACTGGGCCAGCTAGCTTCAATAAGATTCATCCAACTAGGTATATTTCTACACCATAGGAAGGTTAGCATAGGCACCACTCTGTCCACAAATGCTTACGCGACGGTCTGGAGTTTTGAGAATGTAACCGTGAGTTCGAACCCCACCCGTGGTATGATCTAACAGACATTTTCGTGTCCTTGTTGACGCCTCGCTTTCCTTAGACTTTGTTCAGGCCTAGGGAGTCCCACAAGGTTGTGTCCTTAGCACTACCCTTTTTCTCTTGGTTATAAATGACCTACCTTCCATTCTTCCATCGCATATTTGGTCGTCACTTTATGTGGATGACTTCGCTATAGCTTACGCAGGCGCTGACTGTCGCCTGGTAGCGGCCGTCCTTCAGGATGCGATTGACCGAGTTTCCTATTTGGCCACTTCTCATGGATTTAAATTTTCTACTACGAAAACCCATTTGATTAATTTCAATAGACGTCCTCTTGTCCCAGATATTCCATTGTATTTACACGGCTCACGTATTCCAGAATGTGATACGGTGAAGTTTCTTGGCCTTCTCTTCGATCCCTGGTTGACATGGAAACTTCACATTTCCTCTTTGAAGGCAGCTTGCCATGGTCGGCTGAATCTCCTTAAAATTCTTGCGCATCGTTCATGGGGAGCAGATCACCGGACTCTTTTCTGTTGCATTCCGCCCTAGTCTTGTCCATGGTGGATTATGATGACCAAGTCTATTCTGCGGCTTCTACAACTCTTTCTATTTTAGATCCCCTTTCGTTCAAATGCCTTTCGTTCATCCCCTGTTGAAAGCCTCTGTGCTGAGGCGAATGTTCCTTCCTTAGCCGATCATCGTGACGCTCATTGTGTTCGTTACTTTGTCCGCTCTCATGACCTTCGTGTTCCTTCTAGGTATAGGTTGGTCTCAGACGTTAGTGAAAGCCCATTATTTGTTCGACGCCCCTGCTTACTCAGACCGTTTTTTCTTCATCTTCACTAATTCCGATCTTCTCTCCAGTTGCCTCCCTTGCATGTTCATTTAGCATCTGCCTTTTCCCTTCCCCCTTCGCTCTCTTTTTCTTGATCACTTCCGGTCGCATGCTCATACCGTCGCTATTTATACAGATGGTTTTAAATCTTCTGGAGGTGTTGGGTTCGCGGCGGTGTCCCCTGACGACGTTGTCCGAGGTCATTTGTTAGACTCGGCTAGTATTTTTACTGCCGAGTTGTATGCCATCCTCACAGCACTACTCCGTATTACATATATGTCTCCTTCGACGTTTGTGATCATTTCAGATTCCCTCAGTGCCTTACAAGTCATTAAACAATTTGATTCCCCTCATCCATTGGTCCTTCGTATTCAACTTTGGTTGCACCGAGTGGCTGCAAAAACAAAGACATCGTTTTCTGTTGGGTCCTGGACACGTTAATGTGCAGGACAATGAACAAGTGGATGCTGCTGCGCAGTCAGCGGTACATGATGTTCCGGTTCCCTATAGATGTATTCCGTTCAGGGATTATTTTACAGTCATCTCTGCCCGTCTTCGAGACCGTTGGCAACAACGGTTGTCGGACATGCACCATAAAAAATTGCACATGATTAAACAGCTTTTAGGTTTGTGGCCATCATCTTACCACCGTTGCAGTGCTCGGGAGACTGCGCTCTCGGGTCTCCGCATCGGCCATACTCGCCTTACCCACGGGTATCTCATGGAACTATACGCTATTCCTCTCTGTGAGGTTTGTCGGGTCCCTATTTCGGTTCTTCACTTCCTTGTGGATTGCCGGGTTTACCAGCGAGCTCACAGGATTCACCTTCACCGACGCCGCCGCCCTGCCACTCTTACCTTATCTTCCCTTCTTGCAGACGCTCCTGCCTTTGACTTACAATCACTTTTTGACTTTTTGTCAGCAAGTGCTTTACTATACGAACTTTGACACACAGCCCTTAGCGTCTTTTCCAGCCCTTTTCTCCCCTCACCTCTGATTCCTTCTCCACCCAGCTGTTTATAGCCCGGGCACTATTTTCTGCCCCGCAGCGCTGCATGACCCTTGTGGGTTTAGCGCTTTCTTTGATTATAATAATCAACCAAGACGCTTCAGCACTTTTTTAAGCTGCTTATACATTTATTAACCATTTGCTCTGTTCTCCCCATTAAATGTAATTTAGAAACAAATTTGATTATATATATATATATATATATATATATATTCACAAACACTCATCTCTGGCCGAAGGAGACTCGAACCTTCGAACAAAACGTCTAGCGTTGGCTGGGCGCCAAGGTATTGGTCCATTGTGGTACGGTGGTATGAGCAGTGCGTACTTTGTTCTAAGGTTCGAGTCTCCTTCGGCCAGAGATGAGTGTTTGTGATATTTCGTCAGTTCTGCGAATACCAAACATACATACATACACACACACACACACACACACAATATATATATATATATATATATATATATATATATATATATATATATATATATATATATATATATATATATTACGTGTTTCAACATAATATATCATGATCTCTATTATTTGTGTTCATTTTATAGGTACACACACACACACACAAAGGCTATCCACAGACACACGCCGCTTTGGGTCGCGTAGGATTCAACAATAAATTACGAACCACATCAAACGCAAACTGGGGACGAGACTGCATTAGCTTTGTGTGTTTGCGTGTGCGTGCGTGTGTGTGTGTGTGTGCGTGCGTACATACATAATTCCAATTAACAATTAAAATAAGTGTAACTAGATTTTTTTCGGTCCATGAGGTGTCCCAGGAATGTATCCCTAAATTGTATACCTCTAGTCCCCTGGAGAATCACAAAAACGAATTCACGAGTACGCAGACAGAAAGAAAAACCTGTAAGAATAAAGACAGTAGCAGAGGACCCTTTTAATACAACGTTTCGCCTAAGACTAAGGTTTAATGAGCACTTGATATAACTCAGCCTTGGGAGAAACATTGTTGCAAGAGGAACCTCAGCTGCCAAGTGTGTTTATTCCCAGGTATTCACGTGGACACTTGTATCCCTAGTTTTTCCAATAAAAATGGCAAATTAGGGCATGTACAACCCAAAATTAAAGCAAACCTTTCACTAAGAAACAACAGTATCCTAAAATACACCAGCACATTAAGTTTGAAGCCGATCAAGAGTTGCATTTCCAAGTTATCATCGTTGAAGTGCTAAAGCCAATAGAATGAGGCGGTCAGAAATTACCGTATGAAAACCAGTGTTTCAAAATTCCAATCTCTTTTATAAAATGAAAAACTTGGACCAATATATCCAGAGTCAAACCAAACTGTTCACTGAGACTGACCAGGTTTTATTGTGTTTTAAGTAAGGAAATAAACATGCAAATATGTAAGTTATATTTAAACTTTGGGAATATATAACCCTAATTTTTTTAATTGGTACAGAGAGCACATATGTGCACATAGATGTACCTTATGTAGATTTATCCTAGAATAACCCAGTAAAGTCAAACTTTGACTTATTTCTGATTATATGAGAGAGAGTTTCCAATCATTTCACATAAACCTATTTGATTATTAAATCTGGTAAATTATAACTTACGCAAGCTGAAATCAAAGAAAACAATCCTTTGAGAGACGAATATCAATCGAAAACTTGAATTCCGACTTGTTATTGCAGAGAATCTACCAAATTTTGCTCGTACAAAGTTCTAATTCCTCAAAAAACTTTTCATCCATTTTATAAGCTGTTGTCAGCCATTAAAAATTTGTGCTTTCCAGAATTTCTATTTTAATTAAAGAAAAGCGCTAAACACATAAGGGTCATATAGCTCCTGGGAAATGGAGGGCATTAAGGTTTGATCCAAGGAAGGGAAGAATAATTCCAGTTCCTTGGATCAACAGCCCCTCTCCAGCGCCAAGGCACCCGAATTCAAGAAGTGAACCCCAAAATAATATACCATTTGGAGACTTTTAGTGCAAAATGACACCTACACACTTGACTTTCACTCTCCTCTTTGAATCAAACACCAGAGGCTTTTGAAAGTATCGGAGTCATTCTTCGTTTCATTTTTCTTCACCTTTTATTTTTCTTGAATAAGATTACATTAATTTATGTAATGTTAAGCTGGATTAGATTACATCATAAAAACCTATAAAAATATATATATTTAACATATAAGTAAACTTGGTAAACATGTCGTGATATGTCGAACAACGAAGTGGCCGAAGATTAATGGGAAACGTGGAATGATTGACGTTCATCACTCCTGGTGCCAGAATGTTTGACGTTTATCACTTACGGTGTTGACATCAGGAAGCCAATCTGAAGAGGCTTTCTCAAGTTATCGCATGTCAACCAGTTTTTGGTTTGGTCTACACAAACTGGAGCAGAGGATATCTGCACTTGCAAGTTGTTCCACGAAGCTTCCCTTAGTTATAGTTAACCAGAGTTAAACTGAAGCAGCTGATCTGTGTTTTGTTCAACACATCTAACTGACATCTATAAATAACAAAAAGGCACAATACCGTGACTGGAACAATATACACACAACCCGCACATAGAAGAGAGGAGCTTACGACGACGTTTCGGTCCGACTTGGACCATTTACAAAGTCACAGAACAGGTAGAAGGGGTATTTATAGACAGCAGACAGGTGGAGTCAGAATATGACTGACTCCACTACTACTACTTCCACTACCACTACTACTTCCCTTATTACTCCACCTCTCTCTTGTGCCCTTCCCTGTCTGATGCCTATAAATACCCCTTCTACCTGTTGTGTGTGTTAGTGTGACTTTGTAAATGGTCCAAGTCGGACCGAAACGTCGTCGTAAGCTCCTCTCTTCTATGTGCGGGTTGTGTGTGTATGACATCTATAAATCTGAATGAAATATTTTATCTTTTTTTGGCTCCTGTTTACTGTTTCATTTACAGTTAGTTTTTTCTTCGTGATATTTGCATACTCGTTTCTAGCCTGTCTGAATTTCTGGCAAGTCTCTTACTTCCTAAATCAAAAGCATCTTTCTTTATTATTTAAAAAAAAGTGTTTATGACGCTTTACTCCAAAACACCATTAATGCAAATTTTAATGGCGTGCAATAAACATTAGTAAACAAAATATTGGAGTAGAGCCTCGGTTTGAAGAACATTAAATTTATTTGCCTATATAAATTATATATACAATTTAGTGATTGAGTTTATATGACGTTTTTGTTATTTTTTAAGCAAATATCTTTGATTTAGTGGGCGAGGTGAGAATTGTGCCACTGAGGGTATTGGGGCTTGGCTGTGTGCAGAGGGTAGCTGGGAAGGGGAGGGGGAGTATAGACGGAGGCATACACACTAGGAGTAGGTGTCTACAGAGGGCGTCGATACACACACTGGGGTGCAAAAGTGTGTCACTGGACACATCCCGTGTGCACAATGTGTGTCACTGGACACATCTGGTGTGCAGAATGTGTCACTGGACACGCCGGGTGTATACAGAGAGTGGCACAGACGTAAACAATAGCGTGCGAGGGTGAAGGCTGCTCTCACACACACAGCGGCCAGGGACGTGATATTTAGCAGGCCAGCAAACAACACTGCACTCACGGCTCTGTACACACCATCAGCATGCACGTATAGATGAGCTCACGCACACCACACCTACAAGCACGCACACGTACACACAAACAGACGCAATGCTGCACGTACCAAGTATATCAGTTAGCGAATTACAATGAGCTCACCATCTTGCCTCTTGTGCCAAGATGGTGAGCTTGTGTGGACAATCAGAGGAATAATCAAGAATGAGAGGAAGAGGATAGTGATAGAGGCAAATGGTATTATCTACAGCAGATAAAAGCTCGTCTGACGAACCACCTGAAGAAGGGGAAAGGAAAATGCATTTATCTTTAGAATGAGACTATGGCAATATGCAAGAAGAGCAAGAGAAGAAGTTTCAACACAGGTAAATAGGGCTAATATGGCCGACGAAAGAGCACTAAAACGAAGAGGATATAAAATAAGCTGTAGGACACAATGGAGGAAATGAAGGGGAGGGTTGTAGGGGCAGATACAATGGAGAAATTGGAAGGAGCCGAGGGATCCACAAAGAACAGAAAGTGGAAGTCACAGAAGGTGGGGAGGCTAAGAAGGTGGTAAGAGAGACAGCAAGGTAAAGTGGTGAAAACAAATTGGAGGAAAAGACAATTGGAAGATGATGATGTATGGGCTCAAGGCAGCTGAGCGAGGGCAAGGAGGCAGAAGATAGGATGACAAGGAATAGGAGAGCAAAGCTAACAAAGCTAACAAATTATGTCAAATGCCATATTCCCAGCAGGATATCAAGAGCAAAGAAAAAACAAAGGGAGCAGGCTAAATAGAGGAGTGGCACTGCTAATCAGAAATCAGTGGAATTTTGAAGAGGTGAGAGGGAAAAAAAAATATGAGACAAACAACTTCATACTGAGCATAAGTAAGACTGAAGGACCTAAAGTAACAGTGGCGGGGATATACAACTCTCCACCTAACAGCAAGAGACCAAGACAGAAATATAAAGATAATAACAAAGCAATAGTTAAGACAGTAGCAGAAGCAGTAAGACTACTTAATTAAGAGGGTGATTTAACCGCATAGAAATAGATTGAGAGAAATAAGATCCACATGGGGTGGCGGTAATGTGGAGGTATAAGTGATGGAGGAGGAGGAGGAGGAGGAGATGAGAAGACAAGACTGGATCCAGTATTTACTGAAAGTACATTTGACATAGGTGAAATGCAATATGCGGACTCCATGAGTGCTAGCGATCACATAGTACCTAACTTCAAATATCTCTCAGAATTAAACTTTGATGAAAGAATGGAAGGTGGTAAATGCTAGAAGCCAGACTTAAAAGGCAATTATGAAGGGATGAGAAAATTTTTGCATGCACTGCAGTGGAAAAGGTAACTTGAAGGGAAGTCAGAGAATGAGATGATGGTGGATCTTGCTGGAAAATGCCAGAAGAAAAAGGGGAAAAAGAAGTTTCAAGACAGGTAAATAGGACTAATATGGCCGACGAAAGAGCACTAAAACGAAGAGGATATAAAATAAGCTGTAGGACACAATGGAGGAAATGAAGGGGAGGGTAGTAGGGGCAGATACAATAGAGAAATTGGAAGGAGCCGAGGGATCCAAAGATGCAGAGACAGAGCAGCAAAAGCCACGTCTGGAAGACTACTTCACAGTCACAAGAGAAAAACCACGATACTAAATATTTTTAATAAAAAAAAGAAAAAAGCGTCTTCAAAGTGTTGAGCAAAAGACTTAAAAAGGTTCTCTCAGGTGAAAAGGTAAATACCAACAAATACCTAGGGAAAAAGAGTACACTAATAGGTACTGGACACCCTTCACACAACAGGGAGGAGGTAAAAGAAAAAACTGATGGAGCTGGGTACTTCAAGGGCAATGGAACGTAACGGGGAACCGCCATTGATTCTGAGAGAGGAAGCCGAGGTACTGTCTGACCCACTAAATGAGATCTATAACGAGTCAGTGGAGTCGGAGTATTTACCAAAGACCTGGAAGACCGCGAATGTAGTTTCTGTATTTAATAAAAGAGAGATAATAAGTGTTGAGGTACAAACTAGTATCACTGACATGTAAACCAGGCAGGGTAATGGAGAGGAAATTAAGAAGGGTTTAAAGCACTTAGAGAGAAGTGATTTAATTAAAGATAACCAGCACAGCTTCAAGGCTGGCAAATCCTGGCTTCCCAACCTGTTGGAGTTCTGTAATAGAGTAACAAAAGCAAAGGCAAGAGAGAGAGAGAGAGAGAGATCAAGGTAGAGAGAGAGAGAGAGAGAGAAGAGAGAGAGAGAGGGGGTCGGACGGACAGACGACCCTACCGACCGACCGAACGAATGAATTTCATTCCCTTAGACATCAAGAATGTATTTAATACTGCACCTCACAAGAGACCAGGGGATGAGGGGGCAAAACCCTGAGACACAGGCAAGAATAATAAGGAACGTACTCAAGTGAACCAAGAGTACATTAAGAGAAGGAACAGAGTGGTTGTTGGGCAAAATATGTCAGGATGAGAAGAATAACAGGCAGGGTTCCGCCCAGTACTACTTCTGATGGATGTGAATAACATACCACATGAATTCCTGTTTGCTGATAATGTAAAACTAATGAGAATAAAAAACAAATGAGAACTGTGAAAGGCTACAAATGAATCTGGACACACGGATCTCCTCAGACTACACCCTAAGTAAGTTTATTTAGGCACAGATACACAGAAATGCAATTATCATACATAGTGTAAATTACCTGGGATAACCCCCCCAAAAAAATGTCAGTGACTTATTTCCACTGGCGTCTTCCACAGTTCGTTCTCTGTGGTGAAAAAACAAATGGTTGGCGATACGTCTTCACAAGTGTTTTATTTACCAGTTTGTCACTTTTTTTATGCAACTTATGTAATAATGTGCGAGTAGGTGTGACAGTTCCCACAAGTAACCATTGAGTAACTGAGAGAGGGAGGCCAGGAGCCGAGACTCAACCTCCCCCACAACCATAACTAGGTGAATATTGCTGGGTGAGTAAACTCAGAAATCCCCTTTTGACCAAAAACCAGCACGTGAACAAGCAAACCCCACTAGTTCAAAGGAGACCATTTGAACACTCACAAAAGCTTTGTGTGGAACACTGTGGCGGATGTGGCTGGAGCGAGGGCAAGTGTGTGGGTGGAAGGGAAGGGAGGGGAGGGTGGGACAGGGGATGAAGAGGGAAAGAGGTTGGAGTGGGGGAGACAGAGGGAAGAGGAACGGGGAAGGCAAAAGAGAGGGAAGAAAGGAGGAAGGGGAAAGAGAGGGAAGGAGGAAGAGGAATCAATGGGGGGTGTCTTACTGTTATGTACAAGGCCAGTATTGTCAAGTTCCCACACTTGGCTCCACTCGAGAATGGAGAAGTGAGCTTCTACACCACAAGACGGGCAGCAAGCACCAGCTGCACTCTGTAACCTTCTCCAGAACATCACTACATCTGAGATCATTTATCCCCAGGATGACTCGAGTCTGGATCACGTTCGTACAGAATAATGATATCAACGAAATAAAGTCAGTTGATTAAATGCAAATGCTGACCCACAGATGGCTCCAACTTCATCCTGTTCCCTACTTGTATGTTTCATGACAATAAAAAGGCTTTTAAATGAACTGATGTAGGTAACAGCTCTTAGCTTGTAAATAAAGTTAATATATGTTCATTTACTACAAGTACATGTACAAGGTATATAGGCCTAGCTGACATCAATGACATACTACTTTAGAAAGCCGCTTGTTATGCTGAGCATTTCGGGTAAATTAGGTCAGTTTTGTCCCAGGATGCAACCCACACCAGTCCACTAACACCCAGGTACCCATTTTACACTGATGGGTGAACATGGACAGCAGGTGTCTTATGGAAACACGTCCCTAATGTTTTCCAGCCGTACCGGAGGAGATTCGAACCCCGGACCTCAGTGTGTGAGCTGAGTGCGCTAGCGATCGAGCTACGGGACACCTTTACCCTAACCTTGTAAAATCCTGTGTAAAAAAAATGAGAGATAGAGAGAGAGGAGGAGAAGAGAAGGGTAGGGAAGGTGGAGAGGTAAAGGACAAAGAAGAGGAGGGATTGGAGGATTGGAGAGGAAATAGGGAGGGAGGCCTCCGTGAAATTGGTATCCACTATTATCAACAACTTTCTGATCTTCCTAGTCGATGCACCTTGAAATGGGCAAGTTTACTGGGGTTATATTATTACAAAGCTCTGCCTCTGTCTATCTATCTATCGTATATTACCTGTATTAATCTGTCAGTCTCTGTGTAATAACAAGCACACAAATCAGGAATGAAAATCAGACATTTTTGATCGTACAAGATTGTTATTAATTTTCTGTGTTTTTGTTTTTACGTTTCTGTACGTCTGCCTGTGGGTGGTCTGTGTTTGCGCCTGTCTATGCGTTTATCTTAGCGTCTTTCTTTGCGTCTCTCTGCGTTTGAGTCTCCTTGTGCGGCTTTGTATACTTCTCTGCGTATCTTTGCGTCTGTAACTGTACATCTCAATGCGTTTCTTTGTGTGTTTGTCTTTCAATTTGTCTTTGCGTTCTATGCTCTGTGCGTCTGTCTCTCTGTGAGGAAAAGCACCCCAGACTTACGCGTAATAATTTAGCTTTGGAAGGAAATTTCTTCATCACACCTTATCAACTGCACAGAACTAGTGTGTGTGTGAGGCAACAGCGTCTCTGCTGCAGACTCTTGACACCGTCACCACAAACTATAGACACCGTGATCTCAAACTCCTGACACCGTCACCACAAACTATAGACACCGTGATCTCAAACTCCTGACACCGTCACCACAAACTATAGACACCGTGATCTCAAACTCCTGACACCGTCACAACAAACTATAGACACTGTGATCAAACTGCATTATTCTTGTATTTGTACTCTAACAGTAATTATAAATCTAAACGTAATCTTCCATAACAAGCACAGTGATCCCTTCTTAATGCACAACACACCAGGTAGTGTTCAAAATTTGATTTGCTTCAGCATCAGCCGATGTTCAGAATATTGCTCAATAAAGCGCGGGCTCAGCATATGTTGTGAATGTCACTTTTATGAGTATACTCTGAGAGCAGCAGTGTATATACGCTAAGATCGGTATATATCTCCGTATATATATCAGAGGAGATAAATGGTATAAAATATAGACAAGATTGAAAAATACACACAAATATAGTATAATACGATCTTTTATTGACTACGTTTCGCCCACACAGATCTGTTTGAACCTGATAAAGCTCATTGTGTGAGCAAAAAGTAGTCAATAAAGGAACTCATTATACTGCATTTCCGTCTATTCATCATATATCTCAGAGATTAATACCAATATTAAATTTAGAGTAAAATTTGGATTATTAGGTAATAAAATATTTTTATCTAGCGGTGGACAGGTGACAATGAGCATTAGTGAACCTAGTGTAGTCGATATGTTAAAACCTAATAATCCAACCAAACAATAAAAACAAATGATGTAGAATAAAGCTAAAGGCGCAAATAAGACAGATATATCTTCCCACTGGAAGTGAAGTTATCCCATTGAAGTAGTGATGGAAACAGTTTTTATACACAGTTTAGAGAGTAGGCACGATAGGTGAGGTCCAAGAACTGAGAATCGTTACCTACAACCACATCGAGGTGAACACAGCTAGGCGAGTAAGCACAGAAATCCCATTTGACCAAAAACGAGCACTTGAACACGCAGGACCCAGGTAGTTCAAAGGAGACCATTTGAACACGCACAAAAGCGTTCTCTCTGTGGGGAATACTGTGGGGAATGTGGCTATATAGGACTGCTGGTGCCAGGGCCAGTGGGAGAGGGAGAGATGAAGAGGAGAATATGGAGAGGAGAAGGAAGAAGGGAGGGGGCAACCGTGAAATTGGTAGCTATTATTGCCAATACAGTTACTGGTAATGTTATTCTGATGTTCCTTCTCATTGCCCTTTAAAACATGCACGGTGATATATCAGTTGCCTGCCTGCCTGCCCCTCTCTCTATCTCTATCTCTATCTCTATCTCTATCTCTATCTCTCTCTCTCTCTCTCTCTCTCTATCTCATCTCTATCTCATCTCTATTCTCTATCTCTATCTCTATCTCTCCCTTCTCTCTCTCTCTCATCTCTCTCTCTCTCTCTCTCTTTCTCTCTCTCTCTCTCTCTCTCTCTCTCTCTCTTCTCTCTCTCTATATATATATATATATATATATATATATATATATATATATATATATATCTATCTCTCCTCTCTATATCTCTCTCTCATATATATCTCTCTCTCTATCTCTCTATCTCTATATCTCTCTCTCTATATATATATATCTCTCTCTCTCTCTTCTCTCTCTCTCTCTCTCTCTCTCTCTCTCTCTCTCTCTCTCTCTATATATATATCTCTCTCTCTCTCTCTCTCTCTCTCTATATTCTCTCTCTCTCTCTCTCTCTCTCTCTCTCTCTCTCTCTCTCTCTCTCTCTGAACAAGGTGAGAGTAAAGGGGAGAGATCATAGAAGAGATGGAGAATGGAGGGGATAGAGGGAGCAGAAAGCCATTCTCATACAATCAGGTAAGCAGTGACACCAGGAACCTGGTCTATATATTCCAGTTAGCAGACTAGTCCTGCTTGGCACAATAAGAGTAATTTACACCAACGTTCATGGTATATTTTTAGAAAAGGATAATTTACCTGCAGACGCATTACCTGAGCGTCCAGATAATAGTTTTCTGAGTGGATATTAATCTAATCCAGGAAAAAATACTGACAGCTTGGATACAATACTTTCAATAAAGGTAGTATTATTTAAAAAAAAAAGCTAGTGTTAGCGAACTTCATGTGACTGAAATTCAAAATGATTATGTTGAAACACATGATTTCACGAGTGACGAAATTCATGGCAAAGAGGAGGGGGAAAAAAGTACTTTTTTGTAATATTTTGTCCTTTATCCCTTTCCGAAAACAAAGCCAGGACAACAATGATATTAAAATTGTAAATATTATCAGAGGCGGTAATAGTGAGTTAAATGCCCCAGATATAAATTGGAACAGTGTGTCAATGGACCAAGAAGCTACCAGAGCAGCCAGCGTGATTGAAGACAACTTTCTAAGAAAAGGAGTTATTTTTACCAGTCGCGGTAACAATATACTGCAAAAACCGTGATCACAAACTGCGGAAACCGTGATCACAAACTGCGGACACTATGATCACAAACTGCGGACACTGTGATCACAAACTGCGGACACTATGATCACAAACTGCGGACACTGTGATCACAAACTGCGGACACTGTGATCACAAACTGCGGGCACCGTGATCACAAACTGCAGACACTGTGATCACGGCCACTCAACATAAACAATTATTATAAATACTGTTTCATAAGTCTCTACGCTCCCTTCCAATATACAGTTTACTAGTTTGCGTACCACAGTCGTTGTCGTGTTCTTACGAGCTTAGTGATTCACTATAAATATAAATGTCTTCTCATTCTGTAACACACAACTGCTTAAGCAACAAGGTATCACTTTTCTTGGGTCTCTCTATTGTACCTGCACTATGTTAGGCTACCTGTCAATATGTTAGGTTACCGTAGATAGTCCTTATGATGTACTCGCCTCTGTGTTGTAAAACTTACACTCTTCATCAATTGACCTCATAACACCTGGCCGGTGGAAAACTGCAGTGGTCCCTCTTTTCAAAAACCCGGTGTGTGTTGGAGCCACCGGTCTTATTACAGATCCATCACTCTAACTCCATTTGCAAACTGCTGAAGCATATAATTAAGAAACAGCTCGTGTGATACACTGAGACATGGAACTGTTGCTCCATTACTTTGGAAATAAGAGAAGTTTTTCCACCAAAGAATTATTACTCTGTTGATACATATACAGTCTTCTTGTTGTTGAGTACCTACTTGCTCTAACCATCTTTATATATATAGAAAGAACTCAAGACATCACCAGGAGCAAAGCCCATTGTTGCCTGCAACCATTGCTATCACTTTTCTCAGGACTATTTTTGACATTTTGTTTCCAGGTCTACCCACCTGGAGGGTATTCCTGGGATCAACGCCCCCGCGGCCCGGTCCATGACCAGACCTCAGTAACAGTCTTTCCTTGGACTAGGTTAGAGCAAGAGTCCCACAAAGATGTCTACCTTGTTCTTAACCATCAACAAATTCCTCCGTTTTCTCGTCTTCAAGGTTTCAATTTTATTCTCAGTAGACTGTGAACCAGGTCAAATCTTATGCCTCCATAACTCGCGCAAGACTTAACGACATTCATTATCAAGGAATGCGTTTGTATATTTCAAACTTTATTTTTTTTTTGCTCGCCCCGTTCAAAAGGCTGTATGCCGAACTTAATATCATATCATTAGGGATCACAGCGATGTTCATTGCTTCAGTTATCTTGTTCATTTTCTTGATCATATGCCGTATAAAATTCTCGCCGATGTTATTAGACTCCTCAGAACATATCGTCCTTTAAATTCAGCACTGTGAATTGTATTTTAAGGAAAAAATAATCTTTAAATGTTTTTTTTAATATTTTTTCTGATGACCAAAACTAATTTTGATTTTCTGCACCTTTCTGACTATCCTCCATCGATGTTGGTTTTTGGGAAGCCGTACTTTCATGACTTTCAACACACCATACTCACACATGGTCAACACACCATACTCACACATGGTCAACACACCATACTCACACATGGTCAACACACCATACTCACACATGGTCAACACACCATACTCACACATGGTCAACACACCATACTCACACATGGTCGGATCGTCAGAGACTAACACTGTTTCTCGTATACATACGCCAGAAAAGGGGATCCTATGTACAGCTTTTCACAGATGATGTAAAGATGTTGAGAACAAAATTTGAAGAATACAGCGTCACTACAAGATGGTCTGGGCAGCCAACAAGGATGGTAGGACAAATGGCTACAAGAATTTAACACCAGCCAGTTCAAAGTTGTGAATCTCGGGGAAGTCGAAAGAAGAAACGGACTATTGATTGGGTGGACAGAATCTGCAAACTTCAGACAAGGAGGAGGACATTTTGCATAAATATATTAACGAGGGAATCATTATAGGTGTCCAACCGCAAAGCGGTAAGGGGGAGGGGAGAAATGAGCTGAGTACTCTCCACCCTAAACAAAGAGCAAGATGTCGAATGCCGAGGGTAAAATGCTAAAATCTTTCGTCCAAAGAAAAAGGGCCATCTTCCGTTGCTTGAAGCAGGGCAACACCATCTCCTTTATCACTATTATTCACTTGTAATAATCAGGGGACAATATTATAGGAATTGCACATAAAAGACACTATTTTATTAAACTCTTTCTGACACCTAGCAATCCAAATAAATATGTTACTGACAAGGAAGGTCATAGGAACAGTAACCTGAGAATACCTGCGGCAAAGTTGCTTATATAACCCTGACATATCCAGGAAGCGATGAAGTGATTCTCTATCTGTAATAGTTTTATAGTCAATAATTAATGTCTTAGAATTTTGCGATTTCAGAGTTAATTTTTCCTGCCCTGTGATATGGCTGAGAAAGGCAATGGACTTCCCAAACGTAAACTTACCTAAATTAACGGTTAGATTATATGTTCAGGAGCTCGTTAGGTATCACTTAGGTGCACCAAGTGGGGAAGGTGGTAGGCATCTGGTACAGTGATCCAGTTTTTGTGACTGACAAAACCTACTCCATTAAAGTTGACACGGAGTGGTCAAGCCTCTTAGCTTTTCTTACCTTTCTCTTCCTGTTTACCCACAACCTTTTTCACTACATACTACAGTTCTTCCCCTCCTCATTCTTGTCATCCATCTAATGGCCTCGCAAAAAAACTAGCCTAGCAAACTCATTGTTCAAATGTTCAATAGAAAGTCTCCGTCATGCCTCTGGACCTATATCACTTTGGTGGTCACCAGGAGAATGATCAGAGAAATTAAACCCATTCTCTACAGTACAAGTGAATAACTGACCTCCATCTCATCAGTGCTGAGTTAAAGCGCGTAGTTTCTTTGTAGTTAACCAGCCCCTACAACAACATAGAATACTCGCAGGACAACCTTACAGACAGGCCTCCATTTCATGAACTACAGCACAGTAGTAGTTAGCATGTCTGTAGTACTGGGCTGTGCAAATTTTTCAGAAGCAAGAGAACACTACTAGTTGCTTTGTGAACACAGATTAAAGAGAAGGAGAAATCTGACTCATAAATTCTTTTACTTAAAATATATGTACCAAACGGTCAAAAAGATTTACCAGACGAATGTAGCATTGAATGTCAAACCTGAGAACAAACCTGGCAAATGTAATCTGTTCGGTGGCTAAGAACGAGTCTGACCCGGCCGGGCTTCTTACCCTCCAATTAACATCCAGGGCTTGGTGGCAAAGTTCTCGCTTCATACGGTGAGGGTCCGGGTTCGATTCCCGGCAAAGGGGTGGAAACATTGGGCGTGTTTCCTTACAACGGTTGTCCATGTTCACCCATCAGTAATATTGGGTACCTGGGACAAAACTGACCTAATTTGCCCGAAATGCTCTGCATAACAAGCGTCTTTCTATGTAGTAGTATGCCATTGATGTCAGCTAGGCCTGTATACCTTGTACATGTACTTGTAGAAATAAAATTATTAGTTATTATTATTATTATTATTATTATTATTATTATTATTATTATTATTATTATTATTATTATTATTAAACTGTAGATACTTTGACCTCACTGCCAACCTATGAAATCCGTCTTCCCCGACGAAATATTCTGACCCTTTTTTTACCTATTTTCGAAAACATATTTCCGACAGCATTAAAGGTCATGGAAACAGAAGAAAATTAAAGACGCCACTGATCCACAGGGACTATGTGACCACCTCAGTGTCATCAATCTAGAGAGCAAATGGTGAAAAGAAAAGACTTGTATAAAGTTTTTAAGATAGGTACAGCAGGACCCATAGGGCACAAAATTTGAGAAATTCGCAATTAGCTTAGATGTGGGCCAGAAACTGCAGATCGACACACGCAGACACACACACACAAGCTCATCTATTCTCTTTCCCCTCAGCCTTCTTCCCTCTCTTACTCTCCTTTCCTATCTTACCTTACCTCCAGCCTTCCTGCTCTCCATCAGCGGTTTTTTTCCTCAACCTTTTTTGCTCTTATCCTTCCTCAACCTCCTTCCTGCTTTACTCTCTCTCTCTCACCCTTCTTCCTGTCCTCAGCCTCATTTCCTTCATCAGATTTCTTCAGTCTCGTACCGTTCATCGGCCTCCTATTCTACCTTTGCCTCCTTCATTCTCTTGCTCCCTTAGCTCCCTCCATCATTTCCTAGCTTTCTCAGTCCTCAACCCTATTGTTAAACTGGCTTTTCTTTCCTGTACACTAGTCCCGCACTGTCACTATTAAAAACAATCCCATTAGAGTCGCCATTACTGTGAATCCTTCATTGTCGCCATTGAAAAACGATCCCACCACTGTCACCATTACAATATCGCCACTGTTACCACTACAACGCCTCCTTCCTTGTGGGTTTAGCGCTTGAGTTTTATTATAATAATACAAAGCCTCTACTAACACCATCACAACCAATCCCAGCACTGTCACCATTACAACCAATCCCACTATTGTCACTATTACAATACCACCATAAACAAACATTCCCACCGCTGCCACAATAACAAACAACCCAGCCATTGCCACCATTACAAACCATGCCACTATTGCCACCATTACAAACAATGGCACCAGCAGACCCGTCGACTACAGGCTCCCCAAGTCTTGTTAAAGTTGCAAAGTCTCAAGGCAGGCAAGGGGTAAGGGTTAATCCTCCGTGATGGAGGCTCTTCGGATTGGCTTCTTCCTTGACTCTGGAAAAAGATTTACAAAGAATTTCTTTTTAATGTTTTATGGCAGGCCGTTTTAGAAGGGAAGAATTTTTCCACGTGAAAACAATAGGATATATCGCCTTGTGAATGATGCTGGGAGCCTTTTTGTGGTATTTGTGTGGTGTTGGAGGGGAGTGGGCAGTGTTGGGGTGGTGTTGTGTTGGGGCAGTGTGGATTGTGTTGGGGCAGTGTGGATTGTGTTGGGGTGGTGTGGATTGTGTTGGGGTGGTGTGGATTGTGTTGGGGTAGTGTGGATTGTGTTGGGGTAGTGTGGATTGTGTTGGGGTAGTGTGGATTGTGTTGGGGTAGTGTGGATTGTGTTAGGGTAGTGTGGATTGTGTTAGGGTAGTGTGGATTGAGTTGGGGCAGTGTGGATTGTGTTGGGGTAGTGTGGATTGTGTTGGGGTAGTGTGGATTGTGTTGGGGCAGTGTGGATTGTGTTGGGACTGTGTGGATTGTGTTGGGGTAGTGTGGATTGTGTTGGGGCAGTGTGGATTGTGTTGGGGTAGTGTGGATTGTGTTAGGGTAGTGTGGATTGTGTTAGGGTAGTGTGGATTGAGTTGAGGCAATCTGGATTGTATTGGGGTTGTGTAGATTGTATTGGGGTAGTGTGAATTGTGATGGGGGTAGTATGGATTGTGTTGAGGTAGTATGGATTGTGTTGGGGTAGTGTGAATTGTGCTTGGGTACTGTGGATTGTGTTGGGGTAGTGTGGATTGTGTTGGGGTGGTGTGGATTGTGTTGGGGTGGTGTGGATTGTTAGGGTAGTGTGGATTGTGTTTGGGTAGTGCGGATTGTGTCAGGATAGTGTGGATTGTGTCAGGATAGTGTGGATTGTGTTGGGGTAGTGTGGATTGTGTCAGGATAGTGTGGATTGTGTTGGGGTAGTGTGGATTGTTAGGGTAGTGTGGATTGTTAGGGTAGTGTGGATTGTTAGGGTAGTGTGAATTGTTAGTGTAGTGTGGATTGTTAGGGTAGTGTGGATTGTGTCAGGGTAGTGTGGATTGTGTCAGGGTAGTGTGGATTGTGTCAGGGTAGTGTGGATTGTGTCAGGGTAGTGAGGATTGTTAGGGTAATAGGTTGTTTTTGTGGATTGAGGGAAGGAAAACTGATAGTGGTGGTGAAAGGTGTAGTGGGGGTATTTTTTGTGGTGAAAGAGGTGTTAGGAGAAGGGGTATAGGGTGTAATAGGTCTGAGGGAAACTAATACACAGCAAAAAAAAAATTTTTTCCTG
>WNWK01002548.1:0-60000 GCA_009830355.1 Cherax destructor
AGTTCTATGATAAAGTAACAGAGGTAAGGCAGGAGAGAGAAGGGTGGGTTGATTGCATTTTCCTGGACTGCAGGAAGGCCTTCGACACAGTTCCTCACATGAGATTAGTAAAGAAGTTGGAAGAACAAGCAGGTATAACAGGAAGGGCACTGGAATGGATCAGGGAATACCTCAAAGGGAGGCAACAACGGGTCATGGTGCGTGGTGAGGTATCACAGTGGGCGCCTGTGACGAGTGGTGTACCGCAGGGGTCAGTCCTAGGACCAGTGTTATTCCTGGTTTATGTAAATGACATGACGGATGGGATAGACTCAGAAGTGTCTCTATTCGCGGATGATGTGAAAATAATGAGGAGAATCACATCAGAAGAGGACCAGGCAGGGCTGCAAACAGACCTGGACAAGCTCGACATCTGGTCTAGCAGTTGGCTTCTCGAATTCAATCCCTCCAAATGCAAAGTCATGAGGATCGGAGAAGGGCAAAGAAGACCGCTGACAGAGTACAAGCTAGGCGGACAAAGGCTACAAACCTCGGCAAAGGAGAAAGACCTTGGAGTGAGTATAACGCCTAGCACGTCTCCGGAGGCACACATCAACCAGATAACTGCGGCAGCATATGGGCGTCTGGCAAACCTTAGATTAGCGTTCCGTTACCTTAACAAGGAATCGTTCAAGACACTGTATACCGTGTACGTCAGGCCCATACTAGAATATGCAGCACCAGTCTGGAACCCACACCTGGTCAAGCACGTAAGGAAACTAGAGAAAGTGCAAAGGTTTGCGACAAGGTTAGTTCCACAACTCAGGGGTCTGTCTTATGAAGAAAGGTTGAGGAAATAGGACTAACAACACTGGAGGAAAGAAGGGTCAGAGGAGACATGATAACGACATACAAAATACTGCGGGAATTGACAAGGTAGATAGTGACAGGTTGTTTCAGAGAGGGAACACAGAAACAAGGGGACACAACTGGAAGCTGAAGACTCAGATGAGTCAAAGGGATGTCAGGAAACATTTCTTCAGCCACAGAGTAGTCAGGAAGTGGAATGGACTAGAGAAAGATATAGTGGAGGCAGGAACCATACATAGTTTTAAGACAAGGTATGATAAAGCTCATGGAGCAGGGAGAGCAGAGACCCAGTAGCAGACAGCGAAGAGGCGGGGCCAGGAGCTGAGACTCGACCCCTGCAACCACAATTAGGTGAGTACAATTAGGTGAGTACACACACACACACACACACACACGTCATCACTCCACAAAAGACATAAAGCGCTGACACTAAATCACTCTTGACTTGTGGTGAGAACCAGTGATTTTCGCAGCTTTAGTCTCGCACTGTCCTTCTGACACTTAAAGTTACCTTCTGACACTTATAGTTCCCTTCTGACACTTATAGTTCCCTTCTGATACTTATAGTTCTCTTCTGACACTTATAGGTCCCTTCTGACACTTATAGTTCCCTTCTGACACATATAGTTCCCTTCTGACACTTGTAGTTCTCTTCTGACACTTATAATTCTCTTTTGACACTTATAGTTCCCTTCCTACACATAGTTCTCTTCTGACACTTATAGTTCCCTTCTGACACTTATAGTTCCCTTCTGACACTTATAGTTTCTTTCTGACACTTATAGTTCCCTTCTGATACTTATAGTTCCCGTCTGACACTTATAGTTCCCTTCTGACACTTATAGTTCCCTTCTGACACTTATAGTTCCCTTCTGACACTTATAGTTCCCTTCTGACACATATAGTTCCCTTCTGACACTTGTAGTTCTCTTCTGACACTTATAGTTCCCTTCCTACACATAGTTCTCTTTTGACACTTATAGTTCCCTTCCTACACATAGTTCTCTTCTGACACTTATAGTTCCCTTCTGACTCTTATAGTTCCCTTCTGACACTTATAGTTTCTTTCTGACACTTATAGTTCCCTTCTGACACTTATAGTTCCCGTCTGACACTTATAGTTCCCTTCTGACACTTATAGTTCCCTTCTGACACTTATAGTTCTCTTCTGACACTTATAGTTCTCTTCTGACACTTATATTCCCTTCTGACACATAGTTCTCTTCTGACACTTATAGTTCCCTTCTGACACTTATAGTTTCCTTCTGATACTTATAGTTCCCTTCTGACACTTATAGTTCTCTTCTGACACTTATAGTTCCCTTCTGACACTTATAGTTCCCTTCTGACACTTATAGTTCCCTTCTGACACTTATAGTTCCCTTGTGACACTTGTACAGTATGTTATTTTCATAAGTTATAAAGTGCTACGCAATCATTGGTTTTCTGTGACTTCTGTTCTACATCAAGTGACAATTGTTTTTAAAACTGTCCCGAGAGTTGTGACTTCTGGCCAGCATAAATGTCCACTAAAAACTCTGGTTTAGCTGGACATTAAAGCCAGGTTATTACCGGCCTCATTTGCATACCACCGAGGCGTCGCCCTCACATCAAAATTTATTGAAGAAAATTCAAGTATATTTTTTTCTGTCAACTTTAAGTTAAACAAGGCAGAGACAGGTGTGGCACCATTAAGGTACAGACAGGTGTGGCGCCATTAAGGCAGACAGGTGTGGCGTCCTTAAGGTGCAGACAGGTGTGGTGCCATTAAGGTACAGACAGGTGTGGCGCCATTACGGTACAGACAGGTGTGGTGCCATTAAGGTACAGACAGGTGTGGCACCATTAAAGCAGACAGGTGTGGTGCCATTAAGGTACAGACAGGTGTGGCACCATCAGGTAAGGTAGAGATAGGTGTGGCACCATTAGGTAAGGTAGAGGCAGATGTGGCACCATTAGGTAAGGTAGAGAGAGGTGTGGCACCATTAAAGCAGAGACAAGTGTGGTGCCATTAAGGTACGAACAGGTGTGGCACCATTAGGTAAGGTAGAGGCAGGTGTGGCACCATTAAAGCAGATACAGGTGTGGTGCCATTAAGGTACAGACAGGTGTGGTGCCATTAAGGTACAGACAGGTGTGGCACCATCAGGTAAGGTACAGGCAGGTGTGGCACCATCAGGTAAGGTACAGACAGGTGTGGCACCATCAGGTAAGCTACAGACAGGTGTGGCGCCATCAGGTAAGGTACAGACAGGTGTGGCGCCATCAGGTAAGGTACAGACAGGTGTGGCGCCATCAGGTAAGGTACAGACAGGTGTGGCGCCATCAGGTAAGGTACAGACAGGTGTGGCGCCATCAGGTAAGGTACAGACAGGTGTGGCGCCATCAGGTAAGGTACAGACAGGTGTGGCGCCATCAGATAAGGTACAGACAGGTGTGGCGCCATCAGGTAAGGTACAGACAGGTGTGGCGCCATCAGGTAAGGTACAGACAGGTGTGGCGCCATCAGGTAATGGCAGGAAAAATATGAGTTTTTCTGATGCTGTCCATAAAACATTGACACACAAGAGGCTGACTGGCTTGTTGGCTTACTGGCTGACTGGCTTACTGACTGACTGGCTTACTGACTGACTGGCTTACTGGCTGACTGGCTGACTGGCTTACTGGCTGACTGGCTGACTGGCTTGCTGGCTTACTGGCTGACTGACTAATTGACTGGCTGGCTAGCTGCCTCGCTGACTGGCTGGCTACCTGGCTGACTAGCTAACTGACTAATTGACTAGTTGGCTGGCTGACTGGCTGGCTTTCTGTCTGGCTGGCTGGCTGACTTAAACTCACCAGATACCCTGCTTTTTACAGCAGATCTGCAATGCAGATTTACGAGACTGTCAAAATGTTGTCGTGTCGCCAAAGAAACGTATACTGACTGATCAGTGTTGTGAGACGTATACTGTGTAGTCAGTGTTGTGAGACGTATACAGTGTAGTCAGTGTTGTGAGACGTATACTGTGTAGTCAGTGTTGTGAGACGTATACTGTGTAGTCAGTGTTGTGAGACGTATACTGTGTAGTCAGTGTTGTGAGACGTATACTGTGTAGTCAGTGTTGTGAGACGTATACAGTGTAGTCAGTGTTGTGAGACGTATACTGTGTAGTCAGTGTTGTGAGACGTATACTGTGTAGTCAGTGTTGTGAGACGTATACAGTGTGGTCAGTGTTGTGAGACGTATACTGTGTAGTCAGTGTTGTGAGACGTATACTGTGTAGTCAGTGTTGTGAGACGTATACTGTGTAGTCAGTGTTGTGAGACGTATACTGTGTAGTCAGTGTTGTGAGACGTATACAGTGTAGTCAGTGTTGTGAGACGTATACTGTGTAGTCAGTGTTGTGAGACGTATACTGTGTAGTCAGTGTTGTGAGACGTATACAGTGTGGTCAGTGTTGTGAGACGTATACTGTGTAGTCAGTGTTGTGAGACGTATACTGTGTAGTCAGTGTTGTGAGACGTATACAGTGTAGTCAGTGTTGTGAGACGTATACTGTGTAGTCAGTGTTGTGAGACGTATACTGTGTTGTCAGTGTTGTGAGACGTATACTGTGTAGTCAGTGTTGTGAGACGTATACTGTGTAGTCAGTGTTGTGAGACGTATACAGTGTAGTCAGTGTTGTGAGACGTATACTGTGTAGTCAGTGTTGTGAGACGTATACTGTGTAGTCAGTGTTGTGAGACGTATACAGTGTGGTCAGTGTTGTGAGACGTATACTGTGTAGTCAGTGTTGTGAGACGTATACTGTGTAGTCAGTGTTGTGAGACGTATACAGTGTAGTCAGTGTTGTGAGACGTATACTGTGTAGTCAGTGTTGTGAGACATACTGTGTGGTCAGTGTTGTGAGACGTATACTGTGTAGTCAGTGTTGTGAGACGTATACAGTGTAGTCAGTGTTGTGAGACGTATACTGTGTGGTCAGTGTTGTGAGACGTATACTGTGTGGTCAGTGTTGTGAGACGTATACTGTGTGATCAGTGTTGTGAGACGTATACTGTGTGATCAGTGTTGTGAGACGTATACTGTGTGATTAGTGTTGTGAGACGTATACTGTGTGGTCAGTGTTGTGAGACGTATACTGTGTGGTCAGTGTTGTGAGACGTATACTGTGTGATCAGTGTTGTGAGACGTATACTGTGTGATCAGTGTTGTGAGACGTATACTGTGTAGTCAGTGTTGTGAGACGTATACTGTGTGGTCAGTGTTGTGAGACGTATACTGTGTGGTCAGTGTTGTGGGTGACATATATACCCTGAGAGGTATATATAAATATACCACCTGGTTACCAGGTATATTTATACATTCTGATCTTGTGGTGGACTCCAGAGTTTATTATTACTGTCTTGTAATATCCTGTTGCTGTCAGCACTTCCCCTTCCCCTCCCTTCCCCTTCCTCTCCCTCCCCCTTCCTCTCCCTCCCCCTTCCCCTCCCATCACTTGGGGAGGAGCTCTATGCAACATTTGGAAGGGAGGTGGTATAAGACTGTGCTGGCTGGTAGTGCTGTTACGAACACGTTGTCTGCTGTTAGTGGCAGATTGTCTGCTGTTAGTGGCAGGTTTCTCGACTCCTACCACCGCCACTGTCAATCACTACACCAGCAGTCACTACACCAGCAGTCACTACACCAGCAGTCACTACACCAGCAGTCACTACACCATCAGTCACTACACCAACACTTACTACACCATCAGTCACTACACCAGCACTCACTACACCAGCAGTCACTACACCAGCACTCACTACACCAGCACTCACTACACCATCAGTCACTACACCAGCACTCACTACACTAGCACTCACTACACCATCAGTCACTACACCAGCAGTCACTACACCAGCAGTCACTACACCAGCACTCACTACACCAGCAGTCACTACACCAGCAGTCACTACACCATCAGTCACTACACCAACACTTACTACACCATCAGTCACTACACCAGCAGTCACTACACCAGCACTCACTACACCATCAGTCACTACACCATCAGTCACTACACCAGCACTCACTACACCAGCACTCACTACACCAGCACTCACTACACCATCAGTCACTACACCAGCACTCACTACACCAGCACTCACTACACCATCAGTCACTACACCAGCACTCACTACACCAGCACTCACTACACCATCAGTCACTACACCATCAGTCACTACACCAGCACTCACTACACCAGCAGTCACTACACCAGCACTCACTACACCATCAGTCACTACACTAGCACTCACTACACCATCAGTCACTACACCAGCACTCACTACACCATCAGTCACTACACCATCAGTCACTACACCAGCACTCACTACACCAGCACTCACTACACCATCAGTCACTACACCAGCACTCACTACACCAGCACTCACTACACCATCAGTCACTACACCAGCAGTCACTACACCAGCACTCACTACACCATCAGTCACTACACCATCAGTCACTACACCAGCACTCACTACACCAGCAGTCACTACACCAGCACTCACTACACCATCAGTCAATACACTAGCACTCACTACACCATCAGTCACTACACCAGCACTCACTACACCATCAGTCACTACACCATCAGTCACTACACCAGCACTCACTACACCAGCACTCACTACACCAGCACTCACTACACCATCAGTCACTACACCATCAGTCACTACACCAGCAGTCACTACACCAGCACTCACTACACCATCAGTCACTACACCATCAGTCACTACACCAGCAGTCACTACACCAACACTCACTACACCAGCAGTCACTACACCAGCACTCACTACACCATCAGTCACTACACCATCAGTCACTACACCAGCAGTCACTACCCACACTCACTACACCACAGTCACTACACCAGCAGTCACTACACCAACACTCACTACACCAGCAGTCACTACACCAGCAGTCACTACACCAGCAGTCACTACACGATCAGTCACTACACCAGCAGTCATTACACCAGCAGTCACTACACCAGCAGTCACTACACGATCAATCACTACACCAGCACTCACTACACCAGCACTCACTACATCAGTCACTACACCAGCAATCACTACACTGTCTCCTCACACTCCATCTTCACTGTAGTAACAGTCACTCCATTGGCTAATCCATGGAGTGTGATATCACAACCATGGTCTGAGAGTCTAGTCTAGCAGCTCACAGTCCAGGACCTGGTACTCAGGGTCCAGGTGCTGGTTCTGAGGGTCCAGGACCTGGTGCTGAGGGTCCAGGACCTGGTGCTGAGGGTCCAGGACCTGGTTCTGAGGGTCCAGGACCTGGTGCTGAGGGTCCAGGACCTGGTGCTGAGGGTCCAGGACCTGGTTCTGAGGGTCCAGGACCTGGTGCTGAGGGTCCAGGACCTGGTGCTGAGGGTCCAGGACCTGGTGCTGAGGGTCCAGGACCTGGTTCTGAGGGTCCAGGACCTGGTGCTGAGGGTCCAGGACCTGGTGCTGAGGGTCCAGGACCTGGTGCTGAGGGTCCAGGACCTGGTGCTGGGGGTCCAGGACCTGGTTCTGAGGGTCCAGGACCTGGTGCTGAGGGTCCAGGACCTGGTGCTGAGGGTCCAGGACCTGGTGCTGAGGGTCCAGGACCTGGTGCTGAGGGTCCAGGACCTGGTGCTGAGGGTCCAGGACCTGGTGCTGAGGGTCCAGGACCTGGTGCTGAGGTCCAGGACCTGGTGCTGAGGGTCCAGGACCTGGTGCTGAGGGTCCAGGACCTGGTGCTGAGGGTCCAGGACCTGGTGCTGAGGGTCCAGGACCTAGACTTAAAGGTCCAGTCTTTGAGTGTTGCAGTGGTCATTGCAATCAGTTATTATTAAGGTAGTGAGGGAGACATAGAGAGAAGGAGAGAGAGGAAAGATAACGGGGAGAGATACAGCAAGATGAAAAGTACACATGAAGATGGGAAAGAGAATAACATGTTGAGAGACAAGTAGCAGAAGACTAGCAGAGTCTCAGTGGACCACTAGTTGAAGCACTCCAGGCAGACTAGCAGAGTCTCAGTGGACCAGTAGTTGAAGCACTCGAGGCAGACTAGCAGTCTCAGTGGACCACTAGTTGAAGCACTCGAGGCAGACTAGCAGAGTCTCAGTGGACCAGTAGTTGAAGCACTCGAGGCAGACTAGCAGAGTCTCAGTGGACCACTAGTTGAAGCACTCGAGGCAGACTAGCAGGGCTCAGTGGACCACTAGTTGAAGCACTCGAGGCAGACTAGCAGAGTCTCAGTGGACCACTAGTTGAAGCACTCGAGGCAGACTAGCAGAGTCTCAGTGGACCACTAGTTGAAGCACTCGAGGCAGACTAGCAGAGTCTCAGTGGACCAGTAGTTGAAGCACTCGAGGCAGACTAGCAGAGTCTCAGTAGACCAGTAGTTGAAGCACTCCAGGCAGACTAGCAGAGTCTCAGTGGACCACTAGTTGAAGCACTCGAGGCAGACTAGCAGAGTCTCAGTGGACCAGTAGTTGAAGCACTCGAGGCAGACTAGCAGAGTCTCAGTGGACCAGTAGTTGAAGCACTCGAGGCAGACTAGCAGAGTCTCAGTGACCATAGTTGAAGCACTCAGGCAGACTAGCAGAGTCTCAGTGGACCATAGTTGAAGCACTCGAGGCAGACTAGCAGTCTCAGTGGACCAGTAGTTGAAGCACTCGGGCAGACTAGCAGGTCTCAGTGGACCAGTAGTTGAAGCACTCAGGCAGACTAGCAGTCTCAGTGGACCATAGTTGAAGCACTCAGGCAGACTAGCAGAGTCTCAGTGGACCAGTAGTTGAAGCACTCAGGCAGACTAGCAGTCTCAGTGGACCAGTAGTTGAAGCACTCGAGGCAGACTAGCAGAGTCTCAGTGGACCAGTAGTTGAAGCACTCGAGGCAGACTAGCAGAGTCTCAGTGGACCAGTAGTTGAAGCACTCGAGGCAGACTAGCAGTCTCAGTGGACCAGTAGTTGAAGCACTCGAGGCAGACTAGCAGAGTCTCAGTGGACCAGTAGTTGAAGCACTCGAGGCAGACTAGCAGAGTCTCAGTGGACCAGTAGTTGAAGCACTCGAGGCAGACTAGCAGAGTCTCAGTGGACCAGTAGTTGAAGCACTCGAGGCAGACTAGCAGAGTCTCAGTGGACCACTAGTTGAAGCACTCGAGGCAGACTAGCAGTCTCAGTGGACCACTAGTTGAAGCACTCGAGGCAGACTAGCAGTCTCAGTGGACCACTAGTTGAAGCACTCGAGGCAGACTAGCAGTCTCAGTGGACCATAGTTGAAGCACTCGAGGCAGACTAGCAGAGTCTCAGTGGACCAGTAGTTGAAGCACTCGAGGCAGACTACAGATCTCAGTGGACCAGTAGTTGAAGCACTCGAGGCAGACTAGCAGAGTCTCAGTGGACCAGTAGTTGAAGCACTCCGAGGCAGACTAGCAGTCTCAGTGGACCACTAGTTGAAGCACTCGAGGCAGACTAGCAGTCTCAGTGGACCACTAGTTGAAGCACTCGAGGCAGACTAGCAGTCTCAGTGGACCACTAGTTGAAGCACTCCGAGGCAGACTAGCAGTCTCAGTGGACCACTAGTTGAAGCACTCGAGGCAGACTAGCAGTCTCAGTGGACCACTAGTTGAAGCACTCGAGGCAGACTAGCAGTCTCAGTGGACCACTAGTTGAAGCACTCGAGGCAGACTAGCAGAGTCTCAGTGGACCACTAGTTGAAGCACTCGAGGCAGACTAGCAGTCTCAGTGGACCACTAGTTGAAGCACTCGAGGCAGACTAGCAGTCTCAGTGGACCACTAGTTGAAGCACTCGAGGCAAAGCTTGTAAACCACAAGTCTCTCTCTCTCTCTCTCTCTCTCTCTCTCTCTCTCTCTCTCTCTCTCTCTCTCTCTCTCTCTCTCTCTCTCTCTCTTGATCCAGGGAACTGGATGATCTTCCATTCCCTAGGCGCTGTTTGACCATTGTGTTTTACACTTGTGAAAATAATAATTAATAATGTTTCGATTACTATAATAGCTGTAATATATCTGCTGTTATTCCTGCTTCTGATGTTCCTACTACTAATACCACTGCTTATAATGCTCCTAATCCTGCTTCTGCTTATTTTACTCTGCTAGCAGGAGCTGGACTGTCTGTAACTACTTCGCGCTGTCCTCTGCGTGAACCGTGCCCAAGCAGACATTCTCTCTTGATCTGTTACAAGCAAAACTCTGGCTTGAAGTCTACGACATTTGTGTTACCTCGCTGGCTACAAAGTTTTTGTATTTTTGTTGTGACAGTTTGTTTAAAAAAAAACGTTCGTGAGTACGTCGATTGTTTTTAGTGGCGTGAAGAAGAGAGGAGATGGAGAGAAGGTAACGAAGGAAGATGAGTAGAGTAAGAAGAGGGGATATTGGGAACAATACACGAGAGAGAGGTGGAGGGGAAGGGGTTAATAGGAAGGTTTCTGGACCAGAATTAAGCTACCGAAGTGGTGGAGGTGATATGTGTGATGTGATGTGTTTTGCAATATTCTGCGGTGACGACCACTGAGCTGTGCAGCTGTACTGAGCTATGCAGCTGTACTGAGCTCTGCAGCTGTACTGAGCTCTGCAGCTGTACTGAGCTGTTCACCTGTACTGAGCTGTTCACCTGTACTGAGCTGTTCACCTGTACTGAGCTGTTCACCTGTACTGAGCTGTTCACCTGTACTGAGCTGTTCACCTGTACTGAGCTGTTCACCTGTACTGAGCTGTTCACCTGTACTGAGCTGTTCACCTGTACTGAGCTATGCAGCTGTACTGAGCTCTGCAGCTGTACTGAGCTGTTCACCTGTACTGAGCTGTTCACCTGTACTGAGCTGTGCAGCTGTACGGAGCTTTGCAGCTGTACGGAGCTGTGCAGCTGTACTGAGTTGACATGTGTGGAACACTCACTACGTCATTCTTATTTCTCTCCTGCTTCTCCATTCTCATCCTCCCTGTGTCTTTCCTCATTCTTTATAATCGACCTTCAGTATCCTACCACCACCCTTACCACCATCACCACCACCATCACCACCACCATCCCTACCACCACCCCTACCACCATCACCACCACCCCTACCACCACCCCTACCACTATCACCACCATTCCTACCACCACCACCAAGGTTCATTAGTAGTTTGTCTTCGAGCAGTGCTTTCTGGCGTCAAGAGAGCTGTCAATCATTTTATGGTCAAGTTGTCACTTCCCCCTCTGGGTGCACAGTCTTACCCTGGGTGCACAGTCTTACCCCTGGGTGCACAGTCTTACCCCTGGGTGCACAGTCTTACCCCTGGGTGCACAGTCTTACCCCTGGATGCACAGTCTTACCCCTGGATGCACAGTCTTACCCCTGGGTGCACAGTCTTACCCCTGGGTGCACAGTCTTACCCCTGGGTGCACAGTCTTACCCCTGGGTGCACAGTCTTACCCCTGGATGCACAGTCTTACCCCTGGGTGTACAGTCTTACACCTGGATGCACAGTCTTACCCCTGGGTGCACAGTCTTACCCCTGGGTGTACAGTCTTACCCCTGGATGCAGTCTTACCCCTGGATGCACAGTCTTACCCCTGGGTGCACAGTCTTACCCCTGGGTGTACAGTCTTACCTCTGGGTGCACAGTCTTACCCCTGGGTGCACAGTCTTACCCCTGGGTGTACAGTCTTACCCCTGGATGCACAGTCTTACCCCTGGATGCACAGTCTTACCCTGGGTGCACAGTCTTACCCCTGGATGCACAGTCTTACCCCTGGGTGTACAGTCTTACCCCTGGGTGCACAGTCTTACCCCTGGGTGTACAGTCTTACCCCTGGGTGCACAGTCTTACCCCTGGGTGTACAGTCTTACCTCTGGGTGCACAGTCTTACTGCTGGGTGCACAGTCTTACCCCTGGGTGTACAGTCTTACCCCTGGATGCACAGTTTTACTCCTTGGTGCACAGTCTTACCCCTGGGTGCACAGTCTTACCCCTGGGTGCACAGTCTTACCCCTGGATGCACAGTCTTACCCCTGGGTGTACAGTCTTACCCCTGGGTGTACAGTCTTACCCTGGGTGTACAGTCTTACCCCTGGGTGTACAGTCTTACCCCTGGGTGTACAGTCTTACCCCTGGGTGTACAGTCTTACCCCTGGGTGTACAGTCTTACCCCTGGGTGTACAGTCTTACCCCTGGGTGCACAGTCTTACCCCTGGGTGCACAGTCTTACCCCTGGGTGCACAGTCTTACCCCTGGATGCACAGTCTTACCCCTGGGTGTACAGTCTTACCCCTGGGTGCACAGTCTTACCCCTGGGTGTACAGTCTTACCCCTGGATGCACAGTCTTACCCCTGGATGCACAGTCTTACCCCTGGGTGCACAGTCTTACCCCTGGGTGTACAGTCTTATCCCTGGGTGCACAGTCTTACCCCTGGGTGTACAGTCTTATCCCTGGGTGCACAGTCTTACCCTGGGTATACAGTCTTACCCCTGGGTGCACAGTCTTACCCCTGGGTGTACAGTCTTACCCCTGGGTGCACAGTCTTAAACCTGGGTGTACAGTCTTACCCCTGGGTGTACAGTCTTACCCCTGGGTGCACAGTCTTACCCCTGGGTGCACAGTTGTGATAATTCACCCAAATCACCAATGTGCTGCTTCCCTAAGGATCCCCTTAGCGTGTCATGCATGGTGAAGGGCTCTTGGTCCACAGAATTGGAGCTGCCTGACCCTCGGATTAAAGTTTGTTTGAAATACCAATTAATGTGAAGACACGTTTCGCCATTACTAGCGAAACGTTGCACGGGAACATAACGGTGGGAGCCTGCAGTAGGCCTACTGGCCCATGCTAGGCAGGCTAGGCCTACCTGGCGGTTCGTTCCTCATAAAAATACCATAACACAGTGACTTACTGCTCTTTCCCTTGGATCAACACTGATCACCTCGTATTGTGAATATAATAAGAGTAATCCAGGCTCCAGCCTAGGACCTCAGAGTTTCAGTCTGGGACCTCAGGCTCCAGCCTGGAACCTCAGGGTTTCAGCCTGGGACATCAGGGTTTCAGCCTGGGACATCAGGGCTTCCGCTCTTATATATATTCCTCTTAAAAATGTTCATTGAATGTCGTACGGTAGCCGCGACGAGTACTGTTGTGTGGGACAAGTTCCTAACAGCCTTCAAGCGACAGTTAAGCAGTTAGACATAAGTATTGCTGGCGTAGAGGTGATTATCGTAATCACTTGTGTGGGCCGCTGTACAGCCTAACGAGCCTCAGTGTTTACATTGTCCCGTTTTCTGTGACTGCTTTCACTGGTTGACTGGAAGGTGGAGGAGGCACTCATCTACTTAACGAAGTATTCTTGTTGAATACCGCGCTGCCTCTGCCGGAATCTGTGCCCGATTTAACCCAGATGAAAGTGCTGTGCTAGTTGACTGATGGTAACTGTATCCACTAGTTGACTGATGGTAACTGTATCCACTAGTTGACTGATGGAACTGTATCCACTAGTTGACTGATGGTAATGTATCCACTAGTTGACTGATGGTAACTGTATCCACTAGTTGACTGATGGTAACTGTATCCACTAGTTGACTGATGGTAACTGTATCCACTAGTTGACTGATGGTAACTGTATCCACTAGTTGACTGATGGTAACTGTATCCACTAGTTGACTGATGGTAATGTATCCACTAGTTGACTGATGGTAACTGTATCCACTAGTTGACTGATGGTAACTGTATCCACTAGTTGACTGATGGTAACTGTATCCACTAGTTGACTGATGGTAACTGTATCCACTAGTTGACTGATGGGAACTGTATCCACTAGTTGACTGATGGTAAGTGTATCCACTAGTTGACTGATGGTAACTGTATCCACTAGTTGACTGATGGTAACTGTATCCACTAGTTGACTGATGGTAACTGTATCCACTAGTTGACTGATGGTAAGTGTATCCACTAGTTGACTGATGGTAACTGTATCCACTAGTTGACTGATGGTAACTGTATCCACTAGTTGACTGATGGTAACTGTATCCACTAGTTGACTGATGGTAACTGTATCCACTAGTTGACTGATGGTAACTGTATCCACTAGTTGACTGATGGTAACTGTATCCACTAGTTGACTGAGGTAACTGTATCCACTAGTTACTGATGGTAATGTATCCACTAGTTGACTGATGGTAACTGTATCCACTAGTTGACTGATGGTAACTGTATCCACTAGTTGACTGATGGGAACTGTATCCACTAGTTGACTGATGGTAACTGTATCCACTAGTTGACTGATGGTAACTGTATCCACTAGTTGACTGATGGTAACTGTATCCACTAGTTGACTGATGGGAACTGTATCCACTAGTTGACTGATGGTAACTGTATCCACTAGTTGACTGATGGTAACTGTATCCACTAGTTGACTGATGGAACTGTATCCACTAGTTGACTGATGGAACTGTATCCACTAGTTGACTGATGGTAACTGTATCCACTAGTTGACTGATGGTAACTGTATCCACTAGTTGACTGATGGAACTGTATCCACTAGTTGACTGATGGAACTGTATCCACTAGTTGACTGATGGAACTGTATCCACTAGTTGACTGATGGTAACTGTATCCACTAGTTGACTGATGGTAACTGTATCCACTAGTTGACTGATGGTAACTGTATCCACTAGTTGACTGATGGGAACTGTATCCACTAGTTGACTGATGGGAACTGTATCCACTAGTTGACTGATGGGAACTGTATCCACTAGTCGACTGATGGGAACTGTATCCACTAGTTGACTGATGGGAACTGTATCCACTAGTTGACTGATGGGAACTGTATCCACTAGTTGACTGATGGGAACTGTATCCACTAGTTGACTGATGGGAACTGTATCCACTAGTTGACTGATGGTAACTGTATCCACTAGTTGACTGATGGGAACTGTATCCAATAGTTGACTGATGGGAACTGTATCCACTAGTTGACTGATGGGAACTGTATCCACTAGTCGACTGATGGGAACTGTATCCACTAGTTGACTGATGGTAACTGTATCCACATTTTACCTACTCTCGGCCTCCCAAGTTAGCCTACTCCAGTTAACCCATTTTTTGGGCCTAATTCCTAGGCTTTTTGCGTATCCATATGTTCTTGCGCTACCGTCCACAGGATAGCTGTGGGGGCACAATAAACTAGCTGCTTCGGCGGCAAAGTCTAAAAGAAAATCGGCCGCCTCATCTTCATTAAGAAAATTGAGGAAAAGCAAAAAATGTTGACTAATATTTCAGTAGATGATCCATGAATGCTTTCAGATAGAGCAGTAGAGTCGAAGTTGTATTACACGGTATTGAGCGAGTGAGAAGCTTGAGTCGAAGTTGTACGATGCGAACCATTGTTAGTTTAGCGGAAGCTTGAGTCGAAGTTGATTGATTGGCGATGCTAGTCGAGTGTATTGTATTGAGCGAGTGAGAAGCTTGAGTCGAAGTTGTATTACACGGTATTGAGCGAGTGAGAAGCTTGAGTCGAAGTTGTATTACACGGTATTGAGCGTGTGAGAAGCTTGAGTCGAAGTTGTATTACACGGTATTGAGCGTGTGAGAAGCTTGAGTCGAAGTTGTATTACACGGTATTGAGCGTGTGAGAAGCTTGAGTCGAAGTTGTATTACACGGTATTGAGCGAGTGAGAAGCTTGAGTCGAAGTTGTATTACACGGTATTGAGCGAGTAGAAGCTTGAGTCGAAGTTGTATTACATACGAGTATAGTGACGAGTGAGAAGCTTGAGTCGAAGTTGTATTACACGGTATTGAGCGGTGAGAAGCTTGAGTCAGGTATTAGTATTGGCTGTGAAGCTTGAGTCGAGTTGTATTACAGGTATTGAGCGAGTGAGAAGCTTGAGTCGAAGTTGTATTACACGGTATTGAGCGTGGAAGCTTGAGTCGAAGTTGTATTACACGGTATTGAGCGTGTGAAAGCTTGAGTCGAAGTTGTATTACACGGTATTGAGCGAGTGAGAGCTGAGTCAAGTTGTATTAGAGGGCGGAAGTTGTATTACACGGTATTGAGCGTGTAGAAGCTTGAGTCGAAGTTGTATTACACGGTATTGAGCAGTGAAGCTGAGGAATGATTACAGTTAGAGTAACAGAAGTTGTATTACACGGTATTGAGCGTGGAGAAGCTTGAGTCGAAGTTGTATTACATTGAGGACGAGTAAGTTGATACAGATGAAGGAAGCTTGAGTGTGCCTCACCTCCCTGTCACCTATGTTTACCAGTAAGAGCAAACAGCAACGATTGTTGAGAGAGCAAGCAGAAGGACAGGACAGTAAGGATGACATGGAGGACAGGACAGTAAGGATGACATGGAGAAGGACAGGACAGTAAGGATGACATGGAGAAAGATAGGACAGTAAGGATGACATGGAGGACAGGACAGTAAGGATGACATGGAGAAAGACAGGACAGTAAGGATGACATGGAGGACAGGACAGTAAGGATGACATGGAGGACAGGACAGTAAGGATGACATGGAGAAGGACAGGACAGTAAGGATGACATGGGGAAGGACAGGACAGTAAGGATGACATGGAGAAAGACAGGACAGCAAGGATGACATGGAGAAACAAGGACAATAAGGGTGACATGGAGGACAGGACAGTAAGGATGACATGGAGGAAGACAGAGACACTAAGGAGATGACATGAGACAGACAGGGCATAAGATGACATGGAGGACAGGACAGTAAGGATGACATGGAGGACAGGACAGAAGGATGACATGGAGGACAGGACAGTAAGATGACATGGAGAGGACAGGACAGTAAGGATGACATGAGAAAGACAGGACAGTAAGGATGACATGGAAAGACAGGACAGTAAGGATGACATGAGGACAGGACAGAAGGATGACATGGAGAAGACAGGACAGCAAGAGATGACATAGGAAAGGACAGGACAGTAGATGACATGAGAAGAGACAGGAGCATAGAGATGACATGGAGACAGGACAGCAAGGATGACATAGAGGACAGGACAATAGGATGACATGAGGACAGGACAGCAAGGATGACATGGAGAAAGACAGGACAGCAAGGATGACATGGAGAAGGACAGGACAGTAAGGATGACATGGGGAAGGACAGGACAGTAAGGATGACATGGAGAAGGACAGGACAGCAAGGATGACATGGAGGACAGGACAGTAAGGATGACATGGAGGACAGGACAGTAAGGATGACATGGAGGACAGGACAGCAAAGGATGACATGGAGAAGACAGGACAGTAAGGATGACATGGAAGGACAGGACAAAGATGACATGGAAAAGACAGACATAAGGATGACATGGAGGACAGGACAGTAAGGATGACATGGAGGACAGGACAGTAAGGATGACATGGAGGACAGGACAGTAAGGATGACATGGAGAAAGACAGGACAGCAAGGATGACATGGAGAAGACAGGACAGTAAGGATGACATGGAGGACAGGACAGTAGGATGACATGGAGGACAGGACATAAGGATGACATGGAAAGAACAGGACATAGAGATGACATGAGAAAGACAGGACAGCAAGGATGACATGGAAAAGACAGGACAAGAGATGCATGAACAGACATAGGTACATGAGGACAGCATGATGACATAAACAGACACAAATGACATGGAGGACAGATGCGAATACCATACCAGTGTTTGTCGACCTACCCTCTACATAACTTTCAGTCTCCTGTGTGAGGGATATTCTTGTATTGTTCCTTCATCACATCCCACTTGAAATCCACTTAAACAGTACTTTATTATTTGTGAAAATCATGTACTGGAGAAAAATTATATATAAGCTTTGGGGTGTGCCAAACGCAAAATATGTTATTGAACGTACATCACAAGCAACCACATTCCTGCTGTCATCTTTAGCCAGCTGTAAGGCACAGTAAATAATTGCTTATTCCTAATGAGTGCACTATTTGAGTACGGGGTGACTACCAATTGTTTGTTTCTGGGTGAGGGACGGGGGCCCAGATGAGGCTACCTAGCGTGCAGGGTGAGCCTGGGACTTCAGACCCTCACAAGCCTCGAGATAGTTAACACTATACCAGAATCTGTCCTCTGTATGTGTGTTTATAACTGTAATAGAGTTCTCACTTTCCAAACTCTACTTGTATTCTGGTTTATTGATTCATACTGTTGTGAATAATTGTACGTAAGCTCTGGTGGTGGGAATAATTGTACGTAAGCTCTGGTGGTGTGAATAATTGTACGTAAGCTCTGGTGGTGGGAATAATTGTACGTAAGCTCTGGTGGTGGGAATAATTGTACGTAAGCTCTGGTGGTGGGAATAATTGTACGTAAGCTCTGGTGGTGGGAATAATTGTACGTAAGCTCTGGTGGTGGGAATAATTGTACGTAAGCTCTGGTGGTGGGAATAATTGTACGTAAGCTCTGGTGGTGGGAATAATTGTACGTAAGCTCTGGTGGTGGGAATAATTGTACATAAGCTCTGGTGGTGGGAATAATTGTACGTAAGCTCTGGTGGTGGGAATAATTGTAGGTAAGCTCTGGTGGTGGGAATATATGGTAGACCAAAAGCTCTCTTCTTGTGTGTACTTTCTTCTTCATCTTTGACTGCTTCCTTGACTGTGTATTGTTTAAGCTTGTATCTTGCAAGTCCGGCCACCACAGTGACAGTGTTGCTGATACAAACATGAATATTACGCTAATAATGAATATTACACTAATAATGAATATTACACTAATAATGAATATTACACTAATAATGAATATTACACTAATAATGAATATTACACTAATAATGAATATTACACTAATAATGAATATTACGCTAATAATGAATATTACGCTAATAATGAATATTGCACTAATAATGAATATTACACTAATAATGAATATTACACTAATAATGAATATTACACTAATAATGAATATTACACTAATAATGAATATTACACTAATAATGAATATTACACTAATAATGAATATTACACTAATAATGAATATTACACTAATAATGAATATTACACTAATAATGAATATTACACTAATAATGAATATTACACTAATAATGAATATTACACTAATAATGAATATTACACTAATAATGAATATTACACTAATAATGAATATTACACTAATAATGAATATTACACTAATAATGAAAGTATGGAAATACAGAATTACTGAAGTAATACTTATACAAGGTTAGTTGGAGGGAATACTGTAACACTGTATGGGAGTTATTATATAACTATGAGCAATAAGTTACAGTATAACTGACAGAATGTAACTTAAAATACTATAAACGTACGCTGCACTAGTTCTTTATCATGCATTGAGGTAGAGGGGGCTGGGTTTCTGGGATAGGAGGATACCTTTCTCTGGTCATTAATATAGAGGGAGCTACTGGGCTTATGGAATACTGAAACACCTTTCTCTAATCGCGCAACAACCAGAATACATCAAGTGTTGTATTCTGCTGCACACTGCAACATTTGGTTGAGACTGACGTGGAGGTTTCCTCTCCCCATCAATAATGTTGCAGTCTAGTGTCGTCCGTGTGAACAATACGCCGCTGTAAGACATGAGGGGGAGACAGTTGCAGAAGGAAGGTGAGGGGATGGGCGGGGGAAGCGGAGAGGAAATAGGGAATGTGGGGAGGAAGGAAAGGGAGGTGAGGGAAGACAGTACAGAGAATGGAGGAGGAAGTGAGAATGTGATGGGGGAGAGAAGGGAGGATTGAGAGGGGAGGGGAAGGGTATTGGGAAGAAGAGGGCTTTGGGGTATGATCATGGCAGGTGAGGGGGGGCAGATAGTGTGGCAGGTGAGGGGGTGCAGATAAAGTGGCAACAGTCGTGGCTTGCTTGTTAGTTTCGCCAATTAGACAATTAAGACAATTAGGTATGATAACTGTGTTGTTATTGCCAGCTGAGGAAGGCCAGTGGTGGTTCCGAAGTTGCACTTGGTTCACAGGTAATTGCAACATTAACTCCACCAGCAGCAGCTTCGACAATTACCTCAGCGGGAAACATTAAAACTGCGAATTAATTCCAATTTTATGGCATGTGGAGGCTTGCCTGGGCGGTGTTTGAGCGTGTATGTTCACGCTCAATACTTGACCACCCTGATCTTTACACTTGTTGAATACTGCCACTATGCTACAAGCTGCACAATGTTGCATCTTTCTTCATCTGTCCATCCATTCATTTATCTATCCTTCTGTCCCTCTCTATGTCCAGTAGATCTTCTATCCATGAAGCCGTCAGTTGGTCCATATCTAAAAGTGTGAAAAACACTCGTCATTACCACAAGGAAGGAACCACGCAGAGAAAATATAGAGGAAATTAGTCATATATATTTCGGTCTCGGTCGGAGACCCTCATCAGCAAAAACTAAAAGGCAGAGACAAGTGAGTCCTTTATGCAAGACTGAGGGTGCATAAACTGAGGGAGAGTCATCCTTACTGAAAAACATCTAAACTACTGAGAACCTTTTAAAGTATTTAAAATGTGTTCACTGGAAGAGCTAAATACCTGATAACAGATACGTGGAAGGTAGTTGAAGGTCAGGTCTGAGGTCGACATATACACAACTTACTGGAGTAAGAAAGATGAGAGGAAGAATTCAACTCGGTGACAAACAGTGGTGCCACAGGTACAGTGAACACTGTGTCAACATCAGTGGCCAAAGACTTTAACCTTCTACCTAAACGACGTTTCCGGGGGTCAGTATCCCCGCGGAACAAAGGTGGAGGTTTTCTAGAGGAAACTGGACCACTTCGTCCTACAAGCATCAGATCAGCCAGGCTGTGATGGCTGTGTTGACCTGCGGGCCAACACAGCCATCACATAAAGCGTAAAAAGAAGTTTGGAACCGGTCACTGGTGTCATCTCAGAGTTGGGGCAGTAATTGCCTCGGGTCTCCAGTGTCCTTGGAAGATGTTGCAATTACATCGTGATACAATCAAAGCCGACCTGAGGATGTTGTGTTGCACACACTTAGTTCTATGTTACAGCGTCATAGTCAATATGATGGTTATTAAGTTAATGTTTCGGACTACTCCTGCACAGTGTTGAATCTGATATTACACACGCAACTTATCAATCATATTGCAGTATTTATAACGTTGGTAGTGTAATGTTGATAGATTTAGATTTTGCCGCCGAGATGGCTGGTGCGTTAGGTATCCCCGAAGGTGAACCCTTAAGTGGTCGTCGAGACGTCTGGTGTGTTAGGTATCCCCGAAGTTGAACTCTTAAGTGGTCGTCGAGACGTCTGGTGTGTTTGGTATCCCCGAAGGTGAACCCTTAAGTGGTCGTCGAGACGTCTGGTGTGTTTGGTATCCCCGAAGGTGAACCCTTAAGTGGTCGTCGAGACGTCTGGTGTGTTAGGTATCCCCGAAGTTGAACCTTTAAGTGCTCATCGAGACATCTGGTGAGTTAGGTATCCCCGAAGTTGAACCTTTAAGTGGTGGTCGAGACATCTGGTGTGTTAGGTATCCCAGAAAATGAACCTATAAGTGGTTGTCTGATCATTTTTTTCCTGGATAGAACTTTTCAATGTTCTGTCAACCATAACTCGACCTGGATCCAACTTTTCAATGTTCTGTCGACCATAACTCGACCTGGATCCAACTTTTCAATGTTCTGTCGACCATAACTCGAGAACCCCTCATCTTATCGACTTCAAATTTTGAACAATTTTGTACGGTAACGAGGACTAGATTCTAGGAACAGATGGAATTGTGCAGGTGCCCTGTGACCAGAGTTACTGACCCCCATTCTCAGCATCCTAGAATGGATGGATAACTTGCAAAATCCTTAGCGGTATAGCTTCATATGTTTAAAAAAATGAATGTTGGCTCGTAATTGAAGTGTGTAGCTGCAGGTTTGACTATTTTATGTGTACACTAGAGGGAACTTTTGATTACCCTTTATGTGTACACTAGAGGGAACTTTTGATTACCGTTTATGTGTACACTAGAGGGAACTTTTGATTACCGTTTCATTGCGATCAAAACGTGTGAAGTGTTGTAGAGTGAAGAGTTACTACGAGCAGGGTATGTTTCCAGGTGTCCCACCAGGTCATCCACCGGGTCATCCACCAGGTCGTCCAGCAGGTGATCCACCAGGTCATCCACCGGGTCATCCACCAGGTCATCCACCGGGTCATCCACCAGGTCATCCACCAGGTCATCCACCAGGTCATCCACCGGGTCATCCACCGGATCATCCACCGGGTATCCACCATGTCATCCACCGGGTCATCCACCAGGTCATCCACCGGGTCATCCACCAGGTCATCCACCGGGTCATCCACCAAGTCATCCGCTGTATTAATGTGATGTTCCTGCGGGTGTTGAAGGGATCATTGAGGTGAAGGTTGAAGTGTTGACGAGGGGGGGAGGGTTTTGGCGGGGGTCGAGTATGCCTGGAGGGGGTTGTGGTTGGGGAACAGAGTGGGAGGTGTAGGGTTGTAGGGAAAGGGGCAGGGAGAGTTGTGGTGGTGGAGGTTGAAGGGTTAGTGGAGTAGAGTAAGGCAGGGAGAAGACAGGCAGGGTAGTAGGGCAGGATATGAAGGCTCTGTCGTTGGCAGGGTATAATGAAGGCTGGCCTGCCCCTGGAAGGGTATAATGAAGGTTTGTCTGCCCCTGGCAGGATATAATGAAGGCTGGTCTTCCCCTGGAAGGGTATAATGAAGGTTTGTCTGCCCCTGGCAGGGTATAATGAAGGCTAGTCTGCCCCTCGCAGGATATAATGAAGGCTGGCCTGCCCCTCCCACCAGTGATGGCAGGTCAGGACCTGACAAATGGGGTTCAGGTGTAATTAAAGCTCAGGTGAGGGGTAGTAACTGCCGCCTGCGGTTGTGGTGGGGGTTGTGTAAGTTGGGACGGCGGGGGAAGGGGAGAGCCGCATGCGGCCGCCCAAAGACAGCTTGCGGCTCCCAGACAACTGCATCTCATCCTTACTGGACCACCCACCCACTGGATGACCCCACCCACCCACTGGACCAACCCACCCTCTGGATGACCCACCCACCCACTGGACCACCCACCCTCACATTATTTTTGCATCCACTGAACCTCGTTGCTGACCACTGTAGACGACGTCTAACATGACGTTAGTAGCGTCTAACATAACGTTAGTAACTTCTAACATAACGCTAGTAGCGTCTAACAATATTTGTAGCGTCTAACATGATGTTAAAGCGTCTAGATGACGTTGGTAGCGTTGAACATAATGATAGTAGCATTTTATACACACATACATACATGTTTACATACACATATTCCCATGGCTTGTCTTGCATTGTTTGCCTGTCTGCGATTGTTTGCATATATAAGCATAAGAAAAACAACAAATTTCCATAATCATCCAAACATATTTATATCAGAGTTTTCATTTTTTTGGCTTATGTTGAGTATGGTTCTCCAGCAGCAGTGTCCAGCAGCAGTGTCCAGCAGCAGTGTCCAGCAGCAGTGTCCAGCAGCAGTGTCCAGCAGCAGTGTCCAGCAGTAGTGTCCAGCAGCAGTGTCCAGCAGCAGTGTCCAGCAGTAGTCCACCATCAAACTGATAGTCAGGTTCGAGCCCCTCGTCCACCCTTAACATATATGGTCACGTGAGAAAGCTAGCTAGCAGAGGACTTGCAAGTCCACACCGAGGATATCTTCTGGGAATCACTGTTTCTATCATGTATTGTTTAGATGTTTGAACAAGGATAGCGAAGTAGGAATCACTCTCGCCATGTCCACTCCTCCCGGACACTACCGCCATATAGGAGGCACTCTCGCCATGTCCACTCCTCCCGGACACTACCGCCATGTAGGAGGCACTCTCGCCATGTCCACTCCTCCCGGACACTACCGCCATGTAGGAGTCACTCTCGCCATGTCCACTCCTCCCGGACACTACCGCCATGTAGGAGTCACTCTCGCCATGTCCACTCCTCCAAGACACTACCGCCATGTAGGAGTCACTCTCGCCATGTCCACTCCTCCAAGACACTACCGCCATGTAGGAGTCACTCTCGCCATTCCACTCCTCCAAGACACTACCGCCATGTAGGAGTCACTCTCGCCATGTCCACTCCTCCCGGACACTACCGCCATGTAGAAGGCACTCTCGCGATGTCCACTCCTCCCGGACACTACCGCCATGTAGGAGTCACTCTCGCCATGTCCACTCCTCCCGGACACTACCGCCATGTAGGAGTCACTCTCGCCATGTCCACTCCTCCCGGACACTACCGCCATGTAGGAGGCACTCTCGCCATCTCCACTTCTCCCGGACACTACCGTCATGTAGGAGGCACTCTCGCCATCTCCACTCCTCCCGGACACTACCGCCATGTAGGAGACACTCTCGGCATCTCCACTCCTCCAAGACACTACCGCCATGTAGGAGGCACTCTCGGCATCTCCACTCCTCCCGGACACTACCGCCATGTAGGAGGCACTCTCGCCATGTCCACTCCTCCAAGACACTACCGCCATGTAGGAGACACTCTCGGCATCTCCACTCCTCCAAGACACTACCGTCATGTAGGAGACACTCTCGGCATCTCCACTCCTCCAAGACACTACCGCCATGTAGGAGGCACTCTCGCCATGTCCACTCCTCCAAGACACTACCGCCATGTAGGAGACACTCTCGGCATCTCCACTCCTCCAAGACACTACCGCCATGTAGGAGACACTCTCGCCATGTCCACTCCTCCCGGACACTACCGTCATGTAGGAGACACTCTCGGCATCTCCACTCCTCCAAGACACTACCGCCATGTAGGAGGCACTCTCGCCATGTCCACTCCTCCCGGACACTACCGTCATGTAGGAGACACTCTCGCCATGTCCACTCCTCCCGGACACTACCGTCATGTAGGAGGCACTCTCGCCATGTCCACTCCTCCAAGACACTACCGTCATGTAGGAGGCACTCTCGCCATGTCCACTCCTCCCGGACACTACCGTCATGTAGGAGGCACTCTCGGCATCTCCACTCCTCCAAGACACTACCGTCATGTAGGAGGCACTCTCGGCATCTCCACTCCTCCCGGACACTACCGCCATGTAGGAGGCACTCTCGCCATCTCCACTCCTCCCGGACACTACCGTCATGTAGGAGGCACTCTCGCCATGTCCACTCCTCCCGGACACTACCGTCATGTAGGAGGCACTCTCGCCATGTCCACTCCTCCCGGACACTACCGTCATGTAGGAGACACTCTCGCCATGTCCACTCCTCCCGGACACTACCGTCATGTAGGAGACACTCTCGCCATCTCCACTCCTCCCGGACACTACCGTCATGTAGGAGGCACTCTCGGCATCTCCACTCCTCCCGGACACTACCGTCATGTAGGAGGCACTCTCGGCATCTCCACTCCTCCCGGACACTACCGTCATGTAGGAGGCACTCTCGCCATCTCCACTCCTCCCGGACACTACCGTCATGTAGGAGGCACTCTCGCCATCTCCACTCCTCCCGGACACTACCGTCATGTAGGAGGCACTCTCGCCATGTCCACTCCTCCCGGACACTACCGTCATGTAGGAGGCACTCTCGCCATGTCCACTCCTCCCGGACACTACCGTCATGTAGGAGGCACTCTCGGCATCTCCACTCCTCCCGGACACTACCGTCATGTAGGAGGCACTCTCGCCATCTCCACTCCTCCAAGACACTACCGTCATGTAGGAGGCACTCTCGGCATCTCCACTCCTCCAAGACACTACCGTCATGTAGGAGGCACTCTCGGCATCTCCACTCCTCCAAGACACTACCGTCATGTAGGAGTCACTCTCGCCATCTCCACTCCTCCAAGACACTACCGTCATGTAGGAGGCACTCTCGGCATCTCCACTCCTCCAAGACACTACCGTCATGTAGGAGTCACTCTCGGCATCTCCACTCCTCCAAGACACTACCGTCATGTAGGAGTCACTCTCGCCATCTCCACTCCTCCCGGACACTACCGTCATGTAGGAGGCACTCTCGCCATCTCCACTCCTCCCGGACACTACCGTCATGTAGGAGGCACTCTCGGCATCTCCACTCCTCCAAGACACTACCGTCATGTAGGAGACACTCTCGCCATCTCCACTCCTCCCGGACACTACCGCCATGTAGGAGGCACTCTCGGCATCTCCACTCCTCCCGGACACTACCGTCATGTAAACGGAGAAGAATGTTCTGGAAGTTACATGAGAGATGGAAAAGGATGGAAGACGTGGGCTTCAACTACCTCTACGTATAAGTGCTGTTCTTACGGTAACTACTCCTGTTACCCTACTACTACAACAACTACCCCAAGAACTGTGTTCCAGTGGTTCTACTTCTAAGTACCACTAGTTCTTCTCTGTACTGCTATGACTATCACACCACAATAAGTGTTTGCAATAAATCTAATAGAATTCTCAGGTTCATATCAGTAAGTATAAATAATAGAGTCATCAGGTTGTACATTAACTTTTTATATCCTTGATAAGGACCTTTCAGAGTGTGCTGCTCAGTTCTCGTCTCCATATTACACAGTGGACATAAATGCGCTGGGAAACATACAGCGAAGGATATACTTTTATACCTGTGATGAGTTTGGAGAGTCTTATTACTCCCGGAGCCCGGCCATGGGCCAGGCTCGATGACGATGTTGATTCCAATTCTCAGAAATCTTCCCTACGAAGATAGACTGAAGGCACTGACTCGACACTCTCCAGGAAGACGTAGAATTAGGGAAGATATTAGCCAAGTGTACAAATAGAAACCAGGAATAAATACATGGTATAAACAGTAGTTATATAAACAATAGTTGTATAAACAGTAGTTGTATGAAACGTAGTTGCATAATCAGTAATTGTATAAATCGTAGTTGTATAAACAGTAGTTGTATAAATAATAGCTGAATAGCTGTATAAATCGTAGTTGTATAAACAGTAGCTGTATAAATCGTAGTTGTATAAACAGTAGTTGTATAAACAGTAGCTGTATAAATCGTAGTTGTATAAACAGTAGTTGTATAAACAGTAGCTGTATAAATCGTAGTTGTATAAACAGTAGTTGTATAAACAGTAGCCGTATAAATCGTAGTTGTATAAACAGTAGTTGTATAAACAGTAGCCGTATAAATCGTAGTTGTATAAACAGTAGCGAGAGGAGCAGAGAAAAGAGAGAAGTGCAGGTGTACCCGTAAACTCAACTGGGTAATTACAAACACTTTTTTTCTATACTTTACCGTTGTTTACTTTCGTTTTGGCAACACTCTTGCCTGACACTTTGCTGTTTATACACGCATTACTATTCTTTTTATGACCGTTAACGGTTCTTGTTATGGCCGTTAAACATTTTGAGTACGGTTAACGGTTGTGAATAACGGTTGGCGTTGCGTTGGTGTATTTAAACGATGCCATGAGTTACTGTTGGATGCTAACGTATGAAACTGCAAGGTTGCTCCGTGCATATTGCATACTGCTTGGTCTCATACCGTAGTGCAGAACATGCAACCCAGCCAGATCACTAGTTTATGACATGGAGGTACTGGGGAGACAAGTACTGGGGAAGAGGGAGAGATACTATAGAGTGAGAAGTACTGGGGGACACAGCTAGAAAGAGAGGGCTGGAGAGAGATTTTTAGATTTTGCCACCGAAGTGGCTAGTTTATTGTGCACCCCATATCCATCCTGTGGACGGTAGTGCAAGAGCATATGGATACACAAAAGGCCTAGGAACTAGGCTCCAAAAGGGTTAACAGGAGTACATCTGGATTTATATCAACAGTTCACTTATCTGTTATAAGCAAATTTAGGAAATTTGCTTAGTATATCTGGTATCTTATTTTCATCAATACGATATCTTGACATGTCACATTGGTCATTACACTATCTCTAAATTCCTCAATAAGTGGACAGTTAGGCACATAGTGACCACGGGGCTGGCCACATATTTTGCATTTGGTTTGATCATCTGTGTGTCTGCCTAACTGCCAGAAGTACTTGTAACCAAGCCTAAACCTGGCCACTACAACATCAATCAGTGTTCACATTGCAAGTTGCTCCATAAACGTACTTATCTACGTTCGTGTTATAGTGGGTTATAGATCTACTCTGGCTTCTAACTGCATTCCTATAACATTCACTTTCATTATTTACTTCTCTCCTAATATTATTCTTAATGCTAGACATAGACGCACCAAAGTTATATTCTACATTATCCTTCAGGACTCTTTTCGTGGCTATTATATCAACTTTATCATGAAGGAGTAATCCAATGTGTGATAGAATCCATAACAGTTGTACATTAATTCCCCTTTCCCGGATTTTGAGAGAGGTACTATGGAGTGAGAGATACTGGGGAGAGAGAGAGCCGTTGGGAAGTGTTGGAGAGCAAGGTACTGGGGAGGGCCTCTGGGGAGAGTATTGGGTGACTGGGGTGTTGGTGGTGGTCACAAGTGGAACGTGTCAAGACTGGACACATGTTGTTCAGAGGTGTCCAACAAGACTTAGGAAAGTCTTGACTCGAGCAACTAGCAGTGACTAACACTGTTAGGAAAACTCTGCTTGTGCAGCCTCCCACCTTCCATCAAACTCCTCTTGTAAATGATCCGTTGTAAATATTTATTGTAAATGTTCCGTTGTAAATCTCTTATTGCTAATGGTTACTTATAAGACCATTAGCGTAGATTCTAGAACCTCTAGGTGTGGAATAGGTTTTAGTTGAACATAGTGTAGGGGGTTGGATGAGCTTACAGGAGTGTTGGATGAGGTGGATGAGCTTACAAGAGTGTTGGATGAGGTGGATGAGCTTACAAGAGTGTTGGATGAGGTGGATGAGCTTACAAGAGTGTTGGATGAGTGTGTAGATGAGTGGGTGGCTACCACACTGTGTGTTGTATGAGTGGGTGGCTACCACACTGTGTGTTGTATGAGTGGGTGGCTACCACACTGTGTGTTGTATGAGTGGGTGGCTACCACACTGTGTTGTATGAGTGGTTGGCTACCACACTGTGTGTTGTATGAGTGGGTGGCTACCACACTGTGTTGTATGAGTGGTTGGCTACCACACTGTGTGTTGTATGAGTGGGTGGCTACCACACTGTGTTGTATGAGTGGGTGGCTACCACACTGTGTGTTGTATGAGTGGGTGGCTACCACACTGTGTTGTATGAGTGGGTGGCTACCACACTGTGTTGTATGAGTGGGTGGCTACCACACTGTGTTGTATGAGTGGGTGGCTACCACACTGTGTGTTGTATGAGTGGGTGGCTACCACACTGTGTTGTATGAGTGGGTGGCTACCACACTGTGTGTTGTATGAGTGGGTGGCTACCACACTGTGTTGTATGTGTGGGTGGCTACCACACTGTGTGTTGTATGAGTGGGTGGCTACCACACTGTGTGTTGTATGAGTGGGTGGCTACCACACTGTGTTTTGTATAAGTGGGTGGCTACCACAATGTGTGTTGTATGAGTGGGTGGCTACCACACTGTGTGTTGTATGAGTGGGTGGCTACCACACTGTGTTGTATGAGTGGGTGGCTACCACACTGTGTGTTGTATGAGTGGGTGGCTACCACACTGTGTGTTGTATGAATGGGTGGCTACCACACTGTGTGTTGTATGAGTGGGTGGCTACCACACTGTGTTGTATGAGTGGGTGGCTACCACACTGTGTTGTATGAGTGGGTGGCTACCACACTGTGTGTTGTATGAGTGGGTGGCTACCACACTGTGTTGTATGAGTGGGTGGCTACCACACTGTGTTGTATGAGTTGGTGGCTACCACACTGTGTTGTATGAGTGGGTGGCTACCACACTGTGTTGTATGAGTGGGTGGCTACCACACTGTGTTGTATGAGTGGGTGGCTACCACACTGTGTGTTGTATGAGTGGGTGGCTACCACACTGTGTGTTGTATAAGTGGGTGGCTACCACACTGTGTGTTGTATGAGTGGGTGGCTACCACACTGTGTTTTGTATAAGTGGGTGGCTACCACACTGTGTTGTATAAGTGGGTGGCTACCACACTGTGTGTTGTATGAGTGGGTGGCTACCACACTGTGTTTTGTATAAGTGAGTGGCTACCACACTGTGTTGTATAATGGGTGGCTACCACACTGTGTTGTATAAGTGGGTGGCTACCACACTGTGTTTTGTATGAGTGAGTGGCTACCACACTGTGTGTTGTATAAGTGGGTGGCTACCACACTGTGTTGTATAAGTGGGTGGCTACCACACTGTGTGTTGTATGAGTGGGTGGCTACCACACTGTGTTGTATGAGTGGGTGGCTACCACACTGTGTGTTGTATGAGTGGGTGGCTACCACACTGTGTGTTGTATAAGTGGGTGGCTACCACACTGTGTTGTATGAGTGTGTGGCTACCACACTGTGTTGTATAAGTGGGTGGCTACCACACTGTGTTGTATGAGTGGGTGGCTACCACACTGTGTGTTGTATAAGTGGGTGGCTACCACACTGTGTTGTATGAGTGTGTGGCTACCACACTGTGTTGTATAAGTGGGTGGCTACCACACTGTGTTGTATGAGTGGGTGGCTACCACACTGTGTTGTATAAGTGGGTGGCTACCACACTGTGTTGTATAAGTGGGTGGCTACCACACTGTGTTGTATGAGTGGGTGGCTACCACACTGTGTTGTATGAGTGGGTGGCTACCACACTGTGTTGTATGAGTGGGTGGCTACCACACTGTGTTGTATGAGTGGGTGGCTACCACACTGTGTTGTATGAGTGGGTGGCTACCACACTGTGTTGTATACGTGGGTGGCTACCACACTGTGTTGTATGAGTGGGTGGCTACCACACTGTGTTGTATGAGTGGGTGGCTACCACACTGTGTTGTATGAGTGGGTGGCTACCACACTGTGTTGTATAAGTGGGTGGCTACCACACTGTGTTGTATGAGTGGGTGGCTACCACACTGTGTTGTATAAGTGGGTGGCTACCACATAGTGTTGTATAAGTGGGTGGCTACCACACTGTGTTGTATAAGTGGGTGGCTACCACACTGTGTGTTGTATGAGTGGGTGGCTACCACATAGTGTTGTATAAGTGGGTGGCTACCACACTGTGTTGTATGAGTGGGTGGCTACCACACTGTGTTGTATGAGTGGGTGGCTACCACACTGTGTTGTATAAGTGGGTGGCTACCACACTGTGTTGTATAAGTGGGTGGCTACCACACTGTGTTGTATAAGTGGGTGGCTACCACACTGTGTTGTATAAGTGGGTGGCTACCACACTGTTTGTTGTATAAGTGGGTGGCTACCACACTGTGTGTTGTATAAGTGGGTGGCTACCACACTGTGTTTTGTATGAGTGAGTGGCTACCACACTGTGTGTTGTATGAGTGGGTAGCTACCACACTGTGTGTTGTATGAATGGGTGGATACCACACTGTGTTGTATAAGTGGGTGGCTACCACAGTGTTTTGTATGAGTGGCTACCACACTGTATGTTGTATGAGTGGGTAGCTACTACACTGTGTGTTGTATGAATGGGTGGCTACCACACTGTGTTGTATGAGTGGGTGGCTACCACACTGTGTTGTATGAGTGGGTGGCTGCCACACTGTGTGTTGTATGAGTAGGTGGCTACCACAGTGTTGTATGAGTGGGTGGCAACCACCCTGTGTGTTGCATAAGTGGGTGGCTACCACACTGTGTTGGTCGGGGGCTCACCACTGGGCGACCCGGAAATCTGATTCCAGTTTCATAAATCAGGGAAACAATGCGGTGACTTGTTTGCTTAGTTCCGGAGGCTGTAACAGTTGTTATCACTGTCTCCTTAGTGTTGTGGTGGTGGTAGTGATGCTAGTGGTGGTGGTTATGGTGATGCTGGTGGTAGTAGTTGTGGTAGTGATAGTTGAAATTAGGTGAGGTTGTAGTGGTGGTAGTTGTTGTTAGGTGAGGCTGGTATAGGTGGTAACACTAGTGGAGAGCATCGCGTGACAGCAGGTAGTGGTGGTGGTCAGTAACCACTAGTTAGTTACCCACAAACAACGGGGAAGTAACGAGATACCACAACAGGTGGTAATTGTGTCATTACCCCAGACGTTACCTGTGTGTTGACTGACACTACTCTCTTTTGACTGATACTATGTGTTGACTGACACTACTCTGTGTTGACTGACACTACTCTCTTTTGACTGATACTATGTGTTGACTGACACTACTCTGTGTTGACTGACACTACTCTGTGTTGACTGACACTACTCTGTGTTGACTGACACTACTCTGTGTTGACTGACACTACTCTGTGTTGACTGACACTGCTCTGTGTTGACTGTCACTACTTTGTGTTGACTGACACTACTCTGTGTTGACTGATACTATGTGTTGACTGACACTACTCTGTGTTGACTGACACTGCTCTTTGTTGACTGACACTACTCTGTGTTAACTGACACTGCTCTTTGTTGACTGACACTACTCTGTTAACTGACACTACTCTGTGTTGACTGACACTACTCTGTGTTGACTGACACTACTCTGTTAACTGACACTACTCTGTGTTGACTGACACTGCTCTGTGTTGACTGACACTACTCTCTTTTGACTGATACTATGTGTTGACTGACACTACTCCGTGTTGACTGACACTACTCTGTGTTGACTGACACTACTCTCTTTTGACTGATACTATGTGTTGACTGACACTACTCTGTGTTGACTGACACTACTCTGTGTTGACTGACACTACTCTGTGTTGACTGACACTACTCTGAGTTAACTGACACTACCCTGTGTTGACTGACACTACTCTGAGTTAACTGACACTACTCTTTGTTGACTGACCCTAATCTGTGTTGACTGACACTACTCTGTGTTGACTGACACTACCATGTGTTGACTGACACTACTCTGTGTTGACTGACACTACCCTGTGTTGACTGACACTACTCTGTGTTGACTGACACTACTCTGTGTTGACTGACACTACCCTGTGTTGACTGACACTACTCTGTGTTGACTGACACTACTCTGTGTTGACTGACACTGCTGAGTGCTGATTGTACTTGTGGAACCCCACTCGTCATACTCGCCCATCCCGATTCCTGCCATATAACAACTCCTTGCTTCCTTCTTGTTAAATATTCATTGGTTCGCTGTAACAATATCAGATGTTATTCATGCCTGCTGGTCTAGCTTGTGCTGTAGTCTATTGTGAGATACAGTCAAGATACAGTCACTCATCCCTCTCTCACTCTCGTTACCTTGTTGCAGTCTCTTGTGAGGTACAGTCCCTCTCTCACTCTCGTTACCTTGTTGCAGTCTCTTGTGAGGTACAGTCACTCTCTCACTCTCGTTACCTTGTTGCAGTCTCTTGTGAGGTACAGTCACTCTCTCACTCTCGTTACCTTGTTGCAGTCTCTTGTGAGGTACAGTCACTCTCACTCTCGTTACCTTGTTGCAGTCTCTTGTGAGGTACAGTCACTCTCACTCTCGTTACCTTGTTACAGTCTCTCACTATCGTTACCTTGTTACAGTCTCTCACTCTCGTTACCTTGTTACAGTCTCTCACTCTCGTTACCTTGTTGCAGTCTCTTGTGAGGTACAGTCACTCTCACTCTCGTTACCTTGTTACAGTCTCTCACTATCGTTACCTTGTTACAGTCTCTCACTCTCGTTACCTTGTTACAGTCTCTCACTCTCGTTACCTTGTTGCAGTCTCTTGTGAGGTACAGTCACTCTCACTCTCGTTACCTTGTTACAGTCTCTCACTCTCGTTACCTTGTTACAGTCTCTCACTCTCGTTACCTTGTTACAGTCTCTCACTATCGTTACCTTGTTACAGTCTCTCACTCTAGTTACCTTGTTACAGTCTCTCACTCTCGTTACCTTGTTACAGTCTCTCACTCTCGTTACCTTGTTACAGTCTCTCACTATCGTTACCTTGTTACAGTCTCTCACTCTCGTTACCTTGTTACAGTCTCTCACTCTCGTTACCTTGTCTGAGAACTCAAGCAGATTTGTGAGACAAAATTCATCATCTCGAAAATCATGTTGGCTGTTGTTTATGACCCTGTCTAGGTGCTCCATCACGCTGTGCACTCACCTAGTTGTGGTTGCAGGGGTCGATTCATAGCTCCTGGCCCCGCGTGTGTGTGTGTGTGTGTGTGTGTGTGTGTGTGTGGGTGGGTGTGTGTGTGTGTGTGACAAAAATGTGTTAATGTATTTTTTTTTAATTTTCATGTCCCTTTGTTTATCAGGAAAGTAATAAGTGTGTTTGTGTATTCCTACAGGTGAGAGCTGGTCGTGTGCACACCTGCAGGTGAGAGCTGGTCGTGTGCACACCTGCAGGTGAGAGCTGGTCGTGTGCACACCTGCAGGTGAGAGCTGGTCGTGTGCACACCTGCAGGTGAGAGCTGGTCGTGTGCACATCTGCAGGTGAGAGCTGCTCGTGTGCACACCTGCAAGTGAGAGCTGGTCGTGTGCACACCTGCAGGTGAGAGCTGGTCGTGTGCACACCTACAGGTGAGAGCTGGTCGTGTGCACACCTGCAGGTGAGAGCTGGTCGTGTGCACACCTGCAGGTGAGAGCTGGTCGTGTGCACATCTGCAGGTGAGAGCTGGTCGTGTGCACACCTGCAGGTGAGAGCTGGTCGTGTGCACACCTGCAGGTGAGAGCTGGTCGTGTGCACACCTGCAAGTGAGAGCTGGTCGTGTGCACACCTGCAAGTGAGAGCTGGTCGTGTGCACACCTGCAGGTGAGAGCTAGTCGTATGCACACCTGCAAGTGAGAGCTGCTCGTGTGCACACCTGCAAGTGAGAGCTGCTCGTGTGCACACCTGCAAGTGAGAGCTGCTCGTGTGCACACCTGCAAGTGAGAGCTGCTCGTGTGCACACCTGCAAGTGAGAGCTGGTCGTGTGCACACCTGCAAGTGAGAGCTGCTCGTGTGCACACCTGCAGGTGAGAGCTGCTCGTGTGCACACCTGCAAGTGAGAGCTGGTCGTGTGCACACCTGCAGGTGAGAGCTGCTCGTGTGCACACCTGCAGGTGAGAGCTGGTCGTGTGCACACATGCAAGTGAGAGCTGGTCGTGTGCACACCTGCAGGTGAGAGCTGGTCGTGTGCACACCTGCAGAGCATCACGCCTAGGATGACAATACTGGTACAACCTCATAAGGTAGCACTTGTTGCTGGTAACACTGACGACCTCATAAGTTAATATACAGTATTAAGACACACTGGCACAACACAGTGTTGACACTGACACACTGACACAACACAGTGTTGACACACTGGCACAACACAGTGTTGATACACTGACACAACACAGTGCTGACACACTGACACAACACAGTGTTGACACACTGGCACAACACAGTGTTGACACACTGGCACAACACAGTGTTGACACACTGACACAACACAGTGCTGACACACTGACACAACACAGTGTTGACACACTGGCACAACACAGTGTTGACACACTGACACAACACAGTGTTGACACACTGACACAACACAGTGTTGACACACTGACACAACACAGTGTTGACACACTGACACAACACAGTGTTGACACACTGACACAACACAGTGTTGACACACTGGCACAACACAGTGTTGACACACTGACACAACACAGTGTTGACACACTGACACAACACAGTGTTGACACACTGACACAACCAGTGTTGCTACACTGATACAATCATACACACACACACACACACACACACACACCTGCAGGAATATTTGGAGTGGCTACAAGAACGCTCAGAAAAGTGGTTGTTTGAGTTCAACACAAGCAAAATTTGTAAGGTAATTAATGAAAATTGGAGAAAGTTCTGGAAGACAACAGAGAAGGTAACGTACAATGGAGGAGCGGGTAGCATAGGTAAACATAGAGAAGACTAAATGTCGGTAACGTGCCGAACCTGTCACTTAAGAAACACAGAAGTATAATGTCCTCAGAGGTGTTCAGGACTCTACATGACGTATGTGAGAGGAGTTACAGAAGCAGCACCTGGGTGCAGCACCTGGATGCAGCACCTGGATGCAGCACCTGGATGCAGCACCTGGATGCAGCACCTGGATGCAGCACCTGGATGCAGCACCTGGATGCAGCACCTGGATGCAGCACCTGGGTGCAGCACCTGGATGCAGCACCTGGATGCAGCACCTGGATGCAGCACCTGGATGCAGCACCTGGATTCAGCACCTGGATGCAGCACCTGGGTGCAGCACCTGGGTGCAGCACCTGGATGCAGCACCTGGATGCAGCACCTGGATGCAGCACCTGGGTGCAGCACCTGGATGCAGCACCTGGGTGCAGCACCTGGATGCAGCACCTGGATGCAGCACCTGGATGCAGCACCTGGGTGCAGCACATGGATGCAGCACCTGGATGCAGCACCTGGGTGCAGCACCTGGATGCAGCACCTGGATGCAGCACCTGGATGCAGCACCTGGGTGCAGCACCTGGATGCAGCACCTGGATGCAGCACCTGGATGCAGCACCTGGATGCAGCACCTGGATTCAGCACCTGGATGCAGCACCTGGGTGCAGCACCTGGAGTGCAGCACCTGATGCAGCACCTGGTAACCATGCAGCACCTGGTGCAGCACCTGGATGCAGCACCTGGGTCAGCACCTGGATGCTAGCACCTGGATGCACACCTGGATGCAGCACCTGGGTGCAGTACTGGATGCAGCACCTGGATGCAGCACCTGGGTGCAGCACCTGGATGCAGCACCTGGATGCAGCACCTGGATGCAGCACCTGGGTGCAGCACCTGGATGCAGCACCTGGATGCAGCACCTGGATGCAGCACCTGGATGCAGGGATACTTCTCTCTGGTTCTGTTGCTAACAGAGACAGCAACTTTTATTTCTGGTCCTGTTAACTGAGACGGCGGCGTCTCTCCCTGTTAACGGAGGCGGATACTTCTGTGTAACCATGGCCAGTACTGTAGCCACCACCAGCAGCAGCAGCAGCACACGCTTGGAATGTCTTTATTGCGACCCTTAATCCTCTTTATCAGGCCTCGAATACACTTATTAAGGCTATGTACTTGTTTATAGAGGATGGATTCTTCTCTGAGGTCCGGAATGTATTTATTGAGTCTCGTAATGTGTTTGTTGTGTCATGAAATGATAGTATCGAACCTTGTAATTTATTTCATAACGTCTGGAATGTGTATAGTGGGTTCGTAATGCTTTTAATTAGCCCTAGAGTAGACTTGTGGAAGATTACAATATATGGTTCGGCTTTTTGTATATATATATATATATATATATATATATATATATATATATATATATATATATATATATATATATATATATATATATATGTGTGTGTGTGTGTGTGTGTGTGTGTGTGTGTAAAGATTTTTATTTGGTTATCGAGGCAACAGTTGCTGGAGAGTGTTTTTCAAATCTTATGTATTATGAGACGTCAACTATGTATCCTGGAGGTGACAGTAGTGTGGTAGACAGGTGACAAGTGGCAGTAGTGTGGTAGACAGGTGGCAAGTGGCAGTAGTGTGGTAGACAGGTGGCAAGTGACAGTAGTGTGGTAGACAGGTGGCAAGTGACAGTAGTGTGGTAGACAGGTGACAAGTGACAGTAGTGTGGTAGACAGGTGGCAAGTGACAGTAGTGTGGTAGACAGGTGACAAGTGACAGTAGTGTGGTAGACAGGTGACAAGTGACAGTAGTGTGGTAGACAGGTGACAAGTGACAGTAGTGTGGTAGACAGGTGACAAGTGACAGTAGTGTGGTAGACAGGTGGCAAGTGACAGTAGTGTGGTAGACAGGTGGCAAGTGACAGTAGTGTGGTAGACAGGTGACAAGTGACAGTAGTGTGGTAGACAGGTGACAAGTGACAGTAGTGTGGTAGACAGGTGGCAAGTGACAGTAGTGTGGTAGACAGGTGACAAGTGACAGTAGTGTGGTAGACAGGTGGCAAGTGACAGTAGTGTGGTAGACAGGTTGGCAAGTGACAGTAGTGTGGTAGACAGGTGGCAAGTGACAGTAGTGTGGTAGACAGGTGACAAGTGACAGTAGTGTGGTAGACAGGTGGCAAGTGGGAACACGCTGACAGCTTCTTCATTGATAACAAGAACTGGAAGCAACAGATGGAGTCATGATGATTGTGCACCAGCTTCTAGCCAGCTGAAAGTAGTGCTACATAAGCGCACCTCAAATTATATTTAAACAAAAAAGTTTGAAGAGAATGTTGACGAGAAAATTTTAATACATAAGATGAAAGTAAAGATGAATATGGAATAATGTTTTATGTCATTCTGGAAGAATTGTGTGACCTGGAAGAATGTTTGATGTCATTCTGGAAGACTTGTGTGACCTGGAAGAATGTTTTATGTCATTCTGGAAGAATTGTGTGACCTGGAAGAATGTTTTATGTCATTCTGGAAGACTTGTGTGACCTGGAAGAATGTTTTATGTCATTCTGGAAGACTTGTGTGACCTGGAAGAATGTTTTATGTCATTCTGGAAGAATTGTGTGACCTGGAAGAATGTTTAATGTCATTCTGGAAGAATTGTGTGACCTGGAAGAATGGTTTATGTCGTTCTGGAAGACTTGTGTCGTTCTGGAAGAGTTGTGGTCGGCATTGGTTTGTAAGAGTTGTGGACTGGAATAGTTAAGGTGGACTGGAATAGTTATGGTGGACTGGAATAGTTATGGTGGACTGGAATAACTGTGGTGGACTGGAATAGTTATGGTGGACTGGAATAGTTATGGTGGATTGGAATAGTTATGGTGGACTGGAATAGCTGGGGTGGACTGGAATAGCTGTGGTGGACTGGAATAGCTGTGGTGAAGGTGAGGGTTAGTGTGAAGACACCAAGACAAAGATCAAGGAGCAGCAGGGAGCACCTGGGAGCACCTGGGGAGCACCTGGGGTGCTGGAAACCACTCACTCAGTCACGTCATCAGCGCCACCCATCAACTTCCTGTAATGACTATATTTTCCTGGCTGGAGGCGCTTGTCCTGCTCGCTATCACAATACGTATTTTTCTATTTTTTTTCTTAAGCCAACTATATCCGTGTGTTGTTGTGTTTGGCTGCGGTATTGAGCAGTTCTCCACAACGGCACAAGGGTCATATAGATCGTTGGTGGGGCACATGAAAGAGTCCGCCCTCTGGAACACCCATTTATAGAAGAGTCTTGGAAATAGTAATTGTTGAAGGGTTGAAGGTTATGGGCCGCCTGGTAGGCACAGTCATGAGTGTCGGTATTTTGTGTTTTATTTACTAAAGTCTTGTATGATCGCTGCTGCTTCCGTACAGACGCTTTAGTGCAATTCTCTAAGAGTAATGTTAGTAAATTATTATTTTTTAGGCAGACTAAGATAAATCTACTAAGTGCTAACTCCACCTGGGTGTTAAATACACTCAGGTTTTACCCTCCATCTTGTGTTGTATCAATCATTAACACTTTGTACCAGTGTCTCATTTTTTGGTAGATGTAATTACACTTGTCTCCGAAAATCTTAGGGTGACAGATGCAGAGGTGACGAAGTGAGAGAGAAACAAGAACACTTTCCTTGACATGAGGAGCACTGTAAGAAAAGTAGTGACTGTACATGTCAGTAAAAGTGTGCTTGTTTCTCTTTCTGACTTGACCTGATTTTTGCTTAACTCTCCTTTACTCCTGACATGTCTTGATTTTTCTTCTGACTTTGTTAGTGCTTCATTTTCTTTCCTAGGTTGGGCCAGTAGGCCTACTGCAGTTCTTCTCTGCCGCCTTGGAGACGTCTGGTAGTGTTGAGATACTTCAGTCTTCAATGACTTGAAATATAATGCGCTATTGTTGCTCCTGCTATTGTTGATCCTGCTATTGTTGCTCCTGCTATTGTTGATCCTGCTATTGTTGATCCTGCTATTGTTGATCCTGCTATTGTTGCTCCTGCTATTGTTGATCCTGCTATTGTTGATCCTGTTACTGTTGATCCTGCTATTGTTGATCCTGCTATTGTTGCTCCTACTATTGTTGATCCTGTTATTGTTGCTCCTGCTATTGTTGCTCCTGCTATTGTTGCTCCTGCTATTGTTGATCCTGCTATTGTTGATCCTGCTATTGTTGATCCTGCTATTGTTGCTCCTGCTATTGTTGATCCTGCTATTGTTGATCCTGTTACTGTTGATCCTGCTATTGTTGATCCTGCTATTGTTGCTCCTACTATTGTTGATCCTGTTATTGTTGCTCCTGCTATTGTTGCTCCTGCTATTGTTGATCCTGCTATTGTTGATCCTGTTATTGTTGCTCCTGCTATTGTTGATCCTGCTATTGTTGATCCTGCTATTGTTGATCCTGCTATTGTTGATCCTACTATTGTTGATCCTGCTATTATTGCTCCTGCTACTGTTGATCCTGCTATTGTTGATCCTGCTATTGTTGATCCTGCTATTATTGCTCCTGCTATTCTTGCTCCTGCTATTTTTGCTCCTGCTATTGTTGATCCTGCTATTCTTGCTCCTGCTATTCTTGCTCCTGCTATTGTTGATCCTGGTATTGTTGATCCTGCTATTGTTGATCCTGCTATTCTTGCTCCTGCTATTTTTGATCCTGCTATTGTTGATCCTGCTATTGTTGCTCCTGCTATTCTTGCTCCTGCTATTTTGCTCCTGTATTTGCTCCTGCTATTTGCTCCTGCTATTTTGCTCCTGCTATTCTTGCTCCTGCTATTTTGTCCTGTATTTGTTCCTGCTATTGTTGATCCTGGTATTGTTGATCCTGCTATTGTTGCTCCTGCTATTCTTGCTCCTGCTATTCTTGCTCCTGCTATTGTTGATCCTACTATTGTTGATCCTGCTATTGTTGATCCTGCTATTGTTGATCCTGCTATTGTTGCTCCTGCTATTGTTGATCCTGCTATTTTGCTCCTGCTATTGTTGCTCCTGCTATTGTTGATCCTGCTATTGTTGATCCTGCTATTGTTGATCCTGCTATTGTTGCTCCTGCTATTGTTGATCCTGCTATTGTTGCTCCTGCTATTGTTGATCCTGCTATTGTTGATCCTGCTATTGTTGCTCCTGCTATTGTTGATCCTGCTATTGTTGATCCTGCTATTGTTGATCCTGCTATTGTTGATCCTGCTATTGTTGATCCTGCTATTGTTGATCCTGCTATTGTTGCTCCTGCTATTCTTGCTCCTGCTATTGTTGATCCTGCTATTGTTGATCCTGCTATTGTTGCTCCTGCTATTGTTGCTCCTGCTATTGTTGATCCTGCTATTCTTGCTCCTGCTATTGTTGATCCTGCTATTGTTGATCCTGCTATTGTTGCTCCTGCTATTGTTGCTCCTGCTATTGTTGATCCTGCTATTGTTGCTCCTGCTATTGTTGATCCTGCTATTGTTGCTCCTGCTATTGTTGATCCCTGCTATTGTTGATCCTGCTATTGTTGATCCTGCTATTGTTGCTCCTGCTATTGTTGCTCCTGCTCGGCGAGGTCCAGTAGTGCTGATGTTCTTTTATATTATTACTACTACTACTGTCATTACTACTACTACTACTACTACTACTACTGCCATTATTACTACTACTACTACTACTACTACTACTGCCATTATTACTACTACTACTACTGCTATTACTACTACTGCCATTATTACTACTACTACTACTACTACCATTACTATACTACTACTACTACTACTGCCATTATTACTACTACTACTACTGCCATTACTACTACTACTACTACTGCCATTATTACTACTACTACTACTGCCATTATTACTACTACTACTACTGCCATTATTACTACTACTACTACTGCCATTATTACTACTACTACTACTACTGCCATTATTACTACTACTACTACTGCCATTATTACTACTACTACTATTGCCATTAATACTACTACTACTGCCATTATTACTACTACTGCCATTATTACTACTACTACTACTGCCATTATTACTACTACTACTACTGCCATTATTACTACTACTACTACTACTGCCATTATTACTACTACTACTACTGCCATTATTACTACTACTACTATTGCCATTAATACTACTACTACTGCCATTATTACTACTACTGCCATTATTACTACTACTACTGCCATTATTACTACTACTACTACTGCCATTATTACTACTACTACTGCCATTATTACTACTACTACTACTGCCATTATTACTACTACTACTATTGCCATTAATACTACTACTACTGCCATTATTACTACTACTGCCATTATTACTACTACTACTGCCATTATTACTACTACTGCCATTATTACTACTACTACTGCCATTATTACTACTACTACTACTGACATTACTACTACTACTACTGCCATTATTACTACTACTACTACTGACATTAATACTACTACTACTGCCATTATTACTACTACTACTACTGACATTAATACTACTACTACTACTGCCATTATTACTACTACTACTACTGACATTACTACTACTACTACTACTGCCATTATTACTACTACTACTGCCATTATTACTACTACTGCCATTATTACTACTACTACTGCCATTATTACTACTACTACTACTGACATTACTACTACTACTACTGCCATTATTACTACTACTACTACTGACATTAATACTACTACTACTGCCATTATTACTACTACTACTACTGACATTAATACTACTACTACTGCCATTATTACTACTACTACTACTGACATTAATACTACTACTACTACTGCCATTATTACTACTACTACTACTGACATTACTACTACTACTACTACTACTGACATTACTACTACTACTACTGCCATTATTACTACTACTACTACTGCCATTATTACTACTACTACTGCCATTATTACTACTACTACTATTGCTATTAATACTACTACTACTGCCATTATTACTACTACTACTACTGCCATTATTACTACTACTACTACTGCCATTACTACTACTACTACTACTGACATTACTACTACTACTACTGCCATTATTACTACTACTACTACTGACATTACTACTACTACTACTACTGCCATTATTACTACTACTACTACTGACATTACTACTACTACTACTACTGCCATTATTACTACTACTACTACTGACATTACTACTACTACTACTGACATTACTACTACTACTACTACTGCCATTATTACTACTACTACTATTGCCATTATTACTACTACTACTGCCATTATTACTACTACTACTACTGCCATTATTACTACTACTACTGCCATTATTACTACTACTACTACTACCATTACTACTACTACTACTACTGCCATTATTACTACTACTACTACTGCCATTACTACTACTACTACTGCCATTATTACTACTACTACTATTGCCATTAATACTACTACTACTGCCATTATTACTACTACTACTACTGCCATTATTACTACTACTGACATTACTACTACTACTACTACTGACATTACTACTACTACTACTGCCATTATTACTACTACTACTGACATTACTACTACTACTACTGCCATTATTACTACTACTACTACTGACATTATTACTACTACTACTACTGCCATTATTACTACTACTACTGCCATTATTACTACTACTACTACTGACATTACTACTACTACTACTGCCATTATTACTACTACTACTACTGACATTATTACTACTACTACTGACATTACTACTACTACTACTACTACTGCCATTATTACTACTACTACTACTGCCATTATTACTACTACTACTACTACCATTACTACTACTACTACTACTGCCATTATTACTACTACTACTACTGACATTACTACTACTACTACTACTGCCATTATTACTACTACTACTACTGCCATTACTACTACTACTACTACTGACATTATTACTACTACTACTACTGACATTACTACTACTACTACTACTGCCATTATTACTACTACTACTACTGCCATTACTACTACTACTACTGCCATTATTACTACTACTACTACTGACATTACTACTACTACTACTACTACTGACATTACTACTACTACTACTGCCATTATTACTACTACTACTACTGACATTACTACTACTACTACTACTGACATTACTACTACTACTACTACTGCCATTATTACTACTACTACTGCCATTATTACTACTACTACTACTGACATTACTACTACTACTACTACTGACATTACTACTACTACTACCACCTCATTACTACTACAACAACAGCAACTTCATATTATGAAGTAAAATATATTGATGCAATGATTGACTACTACAAATTCTTTCACCACAACTACACTGTATTATACTACTACTACTACTACTACTACTACTACTACTACTACTAATACTACTACTACTACTACTACTACTACCACCACCACCTCATTACTACTCTGTTTTTCTGGTCCCGACTGTGACTTGTCACTGGTCGAGAGGAGGGACTAAAACATCGTTAATTAAGGTTTCTCTTCTAAGTGCGGATTTGTGGTAAATTGTTCCAGCCACGGAATTGTGACTTTGTATTCTCGTAGGCTCTCTGTTGATAACTTGATCAGTCAGGCTGTTGATGCTGACGGCACGCAGGGTTGTGCTTCGCTACACTAGCCAACAAATTTTAACTTTTTGTCTGGTTCAGAAACCAAATTCTTTGTTTCAAATTAACTTTGATGCGGTGATCACAAATCTGAGTTTGTTCTATTTAAAGTTAGAGAACAACATGATATATGTTATCTAACAATCATAGGTGTTAAATCAGGCGCTGATATTAAGTGTGGCGGCTCTTAGTGGGAGAAACCAATCTTTCTTTACGTAAATTTCCAGTCATACAAACATATTTATATCACAGTTTTCAGATTTTTTGGCTTGTGTTGAGTATGGTTCTCCAGCAGCAGTGTCCAGCAGCAGTGTCCAGCAGCAGTGTCCAGCAGCAGTGTCCACCAGTAGTCCACCATCAGACTGATAGTCAGGTTCCCCTGATATCTCGTCTTGGTGAAATCGTTCAGACTGGGGTTCTGTTTAATAGAAACTGTAAATGTTGGAGCAAAACTAAGTTCAGATTTGAATCCATCTTCCTAAAATTAGCTAGAAAGACGTTTTTAAACGTGAACTGAAATGATTGTTGGCTAGTGTTATCAGTGAATGAATCATAGATATAAGACCTTTTGAGGGTGAGAGATTTAGATATAGATTTTGCTGCTGAAGCAGCTGGTTTATTGTGCAGCCCGTAACCACCTGGGTGAGAGCCTGGGGATACATGATCAAACTTTCTGGACTAGAGGTCTTAAGCCAGCTGTATGATAGGTATGTTAGGGCTTGAACCAGCTGTGGGATAGAGAAGTTGGTTCATGAGCCAGCTGCAACATAGTTTGGTCTGGGTGTTTGGTCTGGGCTGAGGACAAGGGTCTTTGGAGGTGACCATTAATAATAATCCGTGTACACAACTCATCTTGTGGAGATATAAACAATGAGCTGTGTGCTCTAAGCTCCATCATTAACCATTGGTGAGTTAAGTAGTGATCATCGGTAATTATACTCGCTCTGTAATTAGTCAAGATTGCTTAGTTAAAATCTCTGCGATATATAATTAAACATAATTAAAAATTGATTAATGTGGTAGTCGTTGCATCAAGTCGAACAACAGCAACAGAAAGATCAACAACAGCAACAGGAAGATCAACAACAGCAATAGGAAGATCAACAACAGCAACAGGAAGATCAACAACAGCAACAGAAAGATCAACAGAAATATCAACACAGCAACAGGAAGATCAACAACAGCAACAGGAAGATCAACAGCAACAACAGGAAAATGATCAACAGCAATAGGAAGATTAGCAGCAGTAGCAGTAACATCAACAGTAACAGTACCGTAGTATCAGAAGTACTTGCGGTAGCAGTAACATCAGAAACAGAAGACGAGCATCACCACGCCCAGTAACACAGGAGAGTGGTAGGCAGCAGGGGAAGTGTCACAGCTGGACAACGTAATAACATTAGAAACTTGGGATGTCCCTGGACGCTGGAATGTCCCTTGACATTGTGATGTCCCTGGACGCTGGGATGTCCCTGGACGAAGGAATGTCCTTTGACATTGTGACGCCCCTGGACGCTGGGATGTCCCTGGACGCCAGGATGTCCCTGGACGTTGGGATGTCTCTGAATGTTGCTCACCCAATTCTTCTAACCCCAATCTTCCAGTTTCAGACAGTCCTTTGGCTCTTCTTCGTAGGACGGTAATAGATGTCATGGTGATGTTTGGCTGGAACGCTCCTAGTGCCCAGGCTCTGAAATTCTTCTTTTGTTTTTTATAAATCCTCTCATCCCTTTTTCTGGAAACATATTGTATATCCTTTGTGGAACACACTAACCCTCCTGCTGGAAAAAAAATACTACCCTCCTGGAATTCTACTAACCCTCCTGGAATTCTACTAACCCTCTTGGAATTCTACTAGCCCTGGAATTCTCCTACCCTCCTGGAATTCTACTAGCCCTCCTGGAATTCTCCTACCCTCCTGGAATTCTCCTACCCTCCTGGAATTCTACTAGCCCTGGAATTCTCCTACCCTCCTGGAATTCTACTAGCCCTCCTGGAATTCTCCTACCCTCCTGGAATTCTACTAGCCCTCCTGGAATTCTCCTACCCTCCTGGAATTCTCCTACCCTCCTGGAATTCTCCTACCCTCCTGGAATTCTACTAGCCCTGGAATTCTCCTACCCTCCTGGAATTCTACTAGCCCTCCTGGAATTCTCCTACCCTCCTGGAATTCTACTAGCCCTCCTGGAATTCTACTAGCCCTCCTGGAATTCTACTAGCCCTGGAATTATACTAGCGCTCCCATGGAATTCTGAGATGATATACATACCGAGAAGTGTATTTCTCTCAGCATATATACAGTATGCTGAGAGTTTAATCCTTATTTTAGGGATTAAAGTGTTCATGTCTGGTGGTGAAAAGATTAGGTACAGCCTTAATGACCCTCGTTTAATCATTAAGCTTTAAACGCCATTAACTAACCAATCCCATGAAAGTTTACTAGTAGTTCTGCTGGAATTCTGCTAAGTTCTTCCATGTATATCTGCTGCAACATCTGCTTCTAGAAGCTCTCCTGCTGGGAAGTCCTATGTTATATGTGTTTTGTGGAACCCTTCCGACCTTCCTGCTGCAAAAGTCTTCATTGCTACAGTCAGGTGTTCTTGTGTGCTCTCTGTGCTGCAGGAGTCAGGTGTTCTTGTGGTCTGCTGCTGCTCTTGTTGTCTGGTGTTCTCAGTGTGGGGTACTTGGTCTTGCCTCTGCACAGGAAGATCATCATAACTCTGCCAGGCTTCCGCCATTATACGCTCTGCTTCATTTCATATTTCTCCTGTGTATTCTCTCTCTCTCTCTCTCTCTCTCTCTCTCTCTCTCTCTCTCTCTCTCTCTCTCTCTCTCTCTCTCTCTCTCTCACACACACACACAGTGTAATCTGTGTCCTTGATCCTGGTCTCTACCTCTCTTACTGTCTATTTTTTCAACGGTGTCTATACCTTTTAGAACTATATATGGTGTGATCATGTCCCGTGTGTGTGAAGTATTTTATATGTCGTTATCATGTCTCCCCTAACCCTCCTGTCCTCTAGTGTCGTCAGGCCGATTTCCCTTAACCTTTCTTCGTAGGACAATCCCCTTTGCAAACCTTTGCACTTTCTCTAATTTCTTGACGTGCGTGACCAGGTGTGGGTTCCAAACTGGTGCTGCATACTCCAGTATGGGCCTGACGTATATGGTGTACAGAGTCTTGAACGATTCCTTAGTGAGGTATTGGAACGCTATTGTATGTATGTGTGTGCGTGTGTGTGTGTGGTGTGTGTGTGTGTGTGTGTGTGTGTGTGTGTGTGTGTGTGTGTGTGTGTGTGTGTGTGTGTGTGTGTACGCTTTGTTGCAGAGAAAAACATCCTTTGACTTGAAGCAGCCAAAGAGAGACAGATGTTTTCTTTTTGTGTTGGCAGTAGCGGTGCTTATTTCCCAGGAGCATTGATATCCGCTACCTTAGATCACCTCTCTCTGACACACACAAACATTTTTGTTATGCCCAAGGAAGGATGTCAGTCCACGACGATGAGGAGGAGGAGAAGGAAGCGGAGGAGGAAGGATAGAGGAGGTGGTAATGGAGAAGGAGGAGGATTAGTGTCTTTAAGATTCTCCAGTATGTGTGTAAGATACTGCAGTATGTGTGTAAGATACTACAGTATGTGTGTAAGATACTGCAGTATGTGTGTAAGATACTGCAATATGTGTGTAAGATACTACAGTATGTGTGTAAGATACTGCAGTATGTGTGTAAGATACTGCAGTATGTGTGTAAGATACTGCAGTATGTGTGTAAGATACTGCAGTATGTGTGTAAGATACTGCAGTATGTGTGTAAGATACTACAGTATGTGTGTAAGATACTGCAGTATGTGTGTAAGATACTGCAGTATGTGTGTAAGATACTGCAATATGTGTGTAAGTTATTGCAGTATGTGTGTAAGATACTGCAGTATGTGTGTAAGATACTGCAGTATGTGTGTAAGATACTGCAGTATGTGTGTAAGATACTGCAGTATGTGTGTAAGATACTGCAGTATGTGTGTAAGATACTGCAATATGTGTGTAAGTTATTGCAGTATGTGTGTAAGATACTGCAGTATGTGTGTAAGATACTGCAGTATGTGTGTAAGATACTACAGTATGTGTGTAATCTGCAATATGTGTGTAAGTATTGCAGTATGTGTGTAAGATACTGCAGTATGTGTGTAAGATACTACAGTATGTGTGTAAGATACTACAGTATGTGTGTAAGATACTGCAGTATGTGTGTAAGATACTGCAGTATGTGTGTAAGATATTGCAGTATGTGTGTAAGATACTGCAGTATGTGTGTAAGATACTGCATATGTGTGTAAGTTATTGCAGTATGTGTGTAAGATACTACAGTATGTGTGTAAGATACTGCAGTATGTGTGTAAGATACTGCAGTATGTGTGTAAGATACTGCAGTATGTGTGTAAGATACTGCAGTATGTGTGTAAGATACTGCAGTATGTGTGTAAGATACTGCAGTATGTGTGTAAGATACTGCAATATGTGTGTAAGATACTGCAGTATGTGTGTAAGATACTGCAGTATGTGTGTAAGATACTGGGAACTGCAGTATGTGTGTAAGTATCATGTGTAAGATACTGCAGTATGTGTGTAAGATACTGCAGTGTGTAAGATACTGCAGTATGTGTAAGATACTGCAGTATGTGTGTAAGATACTGCATATGTGTGTAAGTATGCAGTATGTGTGTAAGATACTGCAGTATGTGTGTAAGATACTGCATATGTTGTAAGATACTGCAATATGTGTGTAAGATACTGCAAATGTGTGTAAGATACTGCAGTATGTGTGTAAGTATACAGTATGTGTGTAAGATACTGCAGTATGTGTGTAAGATACTGCATATGTGTGTAAGATACTGCAGTATGTGTGTAAGATACTCAGTATGTGTGTAAGATACTGCAGTATGTGTGTAAGATACTGCAGTATGTGTGTAAGTACTGTACTTGTGTGTAAGATACTCAGTATGTGTGTAAGATATGCAGTATGTGTGTAAGATACTGCAGTATGTGTGTAAGATACTGCAGTATGTGTGTAAGATACTGCATATGTGTGTAATAGTATTGTAGATACTCATGTGTGTAAGATACTGCAGTATGTGTGTAAGATACTGCAGTATGTGTGTAAGATACTGCAGTATGTGTGTAAGATACTGACAGTATGTGTGTAAGATACTGCAGTATGTGTGTAAGATACTGCAATATGTGTGTAAGTTATTGCAGTATGTGTAAGATACTCAGTATGTGTGTAAGTACTGCAGTATGTGTGTAAGATACTGCAGTATGTGTGTAAGATACTGCAGTATGTGTGTAAGATACTGCAATATGTGTATGCTATGTGTAAGATACTCAGTATGTGTGTAAGATACTGCAGTATGTGTAGATACTCAATATGTGTAGATTGCAGTATGTGTGTAAGATACTGCAGTATGTGTGTAGATATATGATACTGCAGTATGTGTGTAAGATACTGCAGTATGTGTGTAAGATACTGCAGTATGTGTGTAAGATACTGCATATGTAGATATAGCATATGTGTGAGATACCAGTATGTGTGTAAGATACTGCAGTATGTGTGTAAGATACTGCAATATGTGTGTAAGATACTGCAGTATGTGTGTAAGATACTGCATATGTGAAGTATCAGATGTGTAAGATACTGCAATATGTGTGTAAGATACTGCAATATGTGTGTAAGATTGCAGTAGTGTGTAAGATACTGCAGTATGTGTGTAAGATACTGCAGTATGTGTGTAAGATACTGCAGTATGTGTGTAAGATACTGCAGTATGTGTGTAAGATACTGCAGTATGTGTGTAAGATACTGCAATATGTGTGTAAGATACTGCAATATGTGTGTAAGTTATTGCAGTATGTGTGTAAGATACTGCAGTATGTGTGTAAGATACTGCAGTATGTGTGTAAGATACTGCAGTATGTGTGTAAGATACTGCAATATGTGTGCAGGATACTGCAATATGTGTGCAGGATACTGCAATATGTGTGCAGGATACTGCAATATGTGTGCAGGATACTGCAATATGTGTGCAGGATACTGCAATATGTGTGTAAGATCCTGCAGTATGTGTGCAGGATACTGCAGTATGTGTGTAAGATCCTGCAGTATGTGTGCAGGATACTGCAGTATGTTTGTAAGATACTGCAATATGTGTGCAGGATACTGCAATATGTGTGCAGGATACTGCAATATGTGTGCAGGATACTGCAATATGTGTGCAGGATACTGCAATATGTGTGCAGGATACTGCAGTATGTGTGTAAGATCCTGCAGTATGTGTGCAGGATACTGCAGTATGTGTGCAGGATACTGCAATATGTGTGCAGGATACTCCGAGCAACATTTCTTGACAAGAACATCCTCGAGGAAGACTAAGACTCAGAAAGTTAAGAAAGCACTCGAGTCTGCAAGAGTACTTGTGTAGCTCACGTTGTGTGCTCCAGTGACTTGCTCTATCACATTCCCAACCTCAATACCCTCACTTTTATATATATATATATATATATATATATATATATATATATATATATATATATATATATATATATACTGCGTGTAATTCGGCAGTAAGTTATAACTGTGGCTTACTTATCTGATTTTTTCTTTTGTGATGGTGCAGCCTTGAGGTCCTCTTCAGCAGAGAGAGTAGGAAGTAATTTTTAACAAAACTTGATATATCAGCAGTATGCTGCTAGCCTATTCAAGGGAAGAGGAGATAGAGAGAGAAAAGGGGTAAGTAGGGGAAAGGGAGGGGAAAAAAGAGGAAGGGAGGGGGTTACCAACTGTTGAATTGATTGTTGTAGTGATGGAGAGGGATGTAGAGGTGAGGGAGAGTTGAGAGGGATATAAGAGCGAGGGAGAGTTGAGAAGGATGTAGGAGCGAGGGAGAGTTGAGAGGGATGTAGGAGCGAGGGAGAGTTGAGAGGGATGTAGGAGCGAGGGAGAGTTGAGAGGGATGTAGGAGCGAGGGAGAGTTGAGAGGGATGTAGGAGCGAGGGAGAGTTGAGAGGGATGTAGGAGCGAGGGAGAGTTGAGAGGGATGTAGGAGCGAGGGAGAGTTGAGAGGGATGTAGGAGCGAGGGAGAGTTGAGAGGGATGTAGGAGCGAGGGAGAGTTGAGAGGGATGGAGGGGTGACTATTCATGAGGTAGGGGCTAGGGTGGTGGTGGTGGGAGGGGTCGTCGCCCCCTCCCCAACACTGACCACATCAACATGTGACGCTGGTCAAACATTAAGCACTGTGCTGTGTCTCACCTTGAGAGATGGTGCTACCCTTCACGGGGGGGGGTGAAGGAAGGGAGGGAGGAAGAAGTGATGGAGGGAGTTGTGAAGGAAGGGAAGGAGGAAGAAGTGATGGAGGGAGTGAAGGGAGGGAGTGGTGAAGGATGGGAGGGAGGAAGAAGTGATGGAGGGAGTTGTGAAGGAAGGGAAGGAGGAAGAAGTGATGGAGGGAGTGAAGGGAGGGAGTGGTGAAGGATGGGAGGGAGGAAGAAGTGATGGAGGGAGTGAAGGGAGGGAGTGGTGAAGGAAGAGAGGAGGAAGAAGTGATGGAGGGAGTGGTGAAGGAAGGGAGGAGGAAGAAGTGATGGAGGGAGTGAAGGGAGGGAGTGGTGAAGGAAGGGAGGGAGGAAGAAGTGATGGAGGGAGTGGTGAAGAAAGGGAAGGAGGAAGAAGTAATGGAGGGAGTGAAGGGAGGGAGTGGTGAAGGAAGGGAGGGAGGAAGAAGTGATGGAGGGAGTGGTGAAGGAAGGGAGGGAGGAAGAAGTGATGGAGGGAGTGGTGAAGGAAGAGAGGGAGGAAGAAGTGATGGAGGGAGTGGTGAAGGAAGGAGAGGAGGAAGAGGTGATGGAGGGAGTGGTGAAGGAAGAGAGGGAGGAAGAAGTGATGGAGGGAGTGGTGAAGGAAGGGAGGGAGGAAGAAGTGATGGAGGGAGTGGTGAAGGAAGAGAGGGAGGAAGAGGTGATGGAGGGAGTGGTGAAGGAAGAGAGGGAGGAAGAGGTGATGGAGGGAGGAGTTGAGAGTATAACGTGTTGAAGCACCGGCAATGTAAATCACAGAGAGAGAGAGAGAGAGAGAGAGAGAGAGAGAGAGAGAGAGAGAGAGAGAGAGAAGAGAATATGGTTTTATTACATTATTATTATTATCAACTTGTTGTTGGTGTCAACAATTAACACTGGGTAACAGTGGTGACCCATGCCCATGGTGTATAGAAATATACCTAGTTAAATGAATCTTATTAGAACCACCTGGCCCAGTGGTTAACACACTGGCCATGGTTCAAACCTCACCCGTACCCTGAGTCAGACCTTCTTAGAGAAGAAGAGTCTATCCCTAGACACAAACCTCTCAAGCCTACTACTGTGTTAAGGTGCACGTAAGTAATAACGTAAGTAATAACGTTCATTTTTCCACTATAATCTTGTCCATAATTACTATCGCATTTGGTATAACTTAACAAATCTTTAAGGACAATTGTGTTGTAAAGGTGTGAGCGAAGCAAATGCGATAGTAATTATGGACAAGGTAGATTATAGTGGAAAAATTAGCATGTTATTACAACTTAGGTGCCTCTTAAGGTGACCCAGCGTGACAGGGAAGGTAAGAGAAGGCTCGAGGGAGAGAGAAAGATATAAGGTGAAGGGGATTAGGAAGTAACTTTAAAGGAATGGTAGGAACTTGCATGGAGGATGAAGGGTGATATAGTGAGGGGTGAGATGGTGAGGAGTGATGTAAGGGGTGAGATGCTGGAGGAAGGGAGGGGGTGTTGTACCGAGGGAGGCTGCTGGGATATTAAGGTAGAGGCAGGTGAGCTTATATCTGATGGTGTGTCAGTACTGGTGTATCTTAACCCAGCACCATACACCAAGCATCTCTTACCAGCATCCACTCTTGTACTGGTGCTGGTGTCTGGTTCAAGAACCACTTGTACTGGTGCTGGTGTCTGGTTCAAGAACCACTTGTACTGGTGCTGGTGTCTGGTTCAAGAACCACTTGTACTGGTGCTGGTGTCTGGTTCAAGAACCACTTGTACTGGTGCTGGTGTCTGGTTCAAGAACCACTTGTACTGGTGCTGGTGTCTGGTTCAAGAACCACTGTTGTGCTGGTGTCTGGTTCAAGAACCACTGTTGTACTGGTGTGTCTGGTTCAAGAACCACTGTTGTACTGGTGTGTCTGGTTAAAGAACCACTGTTATACTGGTGTGTCTGGTTCAAGAACCACTGTTGTACTGGTGTGTCTGGTTCAAGAACCACTGTTGTACTGGTGTGTCTGGTTCAAGAACCACTGTTATACTGGTGTGTCTGGTTCAAGAACCACTGTTGTACTGGTGTGTCTGGTTCAAGAACCACTGTCTTACATCCTCATTACTCTCTTCATACAGTGTAATTTGTAACGTAACTTTCTGAGATACTGTGGCGGAGAATGTGTTGCTGTTCTCCTCTCTCTCTCTCTCCTCTCTCCCTCTCTCCTCTCTCTCTCTCTCTCTCTCTCTCTCTCTCTCTCTCTCTCTCTCTCTCTCTCTAGTTACAGAAAACAATCGTTACAGATACTCATAACTGGAGCAGTTTTAATAGTAGTGGTAGTAGCGGCAGTAGTAGTTTTAGTAGTAGTAATAATAGTGGTGGTAGTTCTAATAGAAGTGACATATTGCCATGTGTGTGTGTGTGTGTGTGTGTGTGTGTGTGTGTGTTGTTAGTGTTAAGGAAGATTTATGTTAATATTTCAGACATAATGAAGCTGTCGTTGGATTGTGTTATGTGTAAAATGGAAATTAATGATGATTCAAGATGTTTTCCTCTCTGGTTTAGTTCATTAATCACTAGTAAGAGGCGTCGTTCCATTTCATCAAGTGGCTACGAGTCTTCCAGTGCTGTACACATGTGTTCTTCAGGTTGTCACATATGCATCCATAGTTATGTTCCTTCTGGATTATATTTTCAGATTTTATCGCCAAAGTGGCTAGAGTATTGTGTACCCCATATCTATCCTGTGGAGGGTAGTGGCTAGAGTATTGTGTACCCCATATCTAACCTGTGGAGGGTAGTGGCTAGAGTATTGTGTACCCCATATCTAACCTGTGGAGGGTAGTGGCTAGAGTATTGTGTACCCCATATCTAACCTGTGGAGGGTAGTGGCTAGAGTATTGTGTACCCCATATCTATCCTGTGGAGGGTAGTGGCTAGATTATTGTGTACCCCATATCTAACCTGTGGAGGGTAGTGGCTAGAGTATTGTGTACCCATATCTATCCTGTGGAGGGTAGTGGCTAGAGTATTGTGTACCCCATATCTATCCTGTGGAGGGTAGTGGCTAGAGTATTGTGTACCCCATATCTAACCTGTGGAGGGTAGTGGCTAGAGTATTGTGTACCCCATATCTATCCTGTGGAGTGTAGTGGCTAGAGTATTGTGTACCCCATATCTAACCTGTGGAGGGTAGTGGCTAGAGTATTGTGTACCCCATATCTATCCTGTGGAGGGTAGTGGCTAGTATTGTGTACCCCATATCTATCCTGTGGAGGGTAGTGGCTAGAGTATTGTGTACCCCATATCTATCCTGTGGAGGGTAGTGGCTAGAGTATTGTGTACCCCATATCTAACCTGTGGAGGGTAGTGGCTAGATTATTGTGTACCCATATCTATCCTGTGGAGGGTAGTGGCTAGAGTATTGTGTACCCCATATCTAACCTGTGGAGGGTAGTGGCTAGATTATTGTGTACCCATATCCTGTAATGACCTATAAGTGGAGGGTAGTGGCTAGAGTATTGTGTACCCCATATCTAACCTGTGGAGGGTAGTGGCTAGATTATTGTGTACCCATATCTAACCTGTGGAGGGTAGTGGCTAGAGTATTGTGTACCCCATATCTAACATGTGGAGGGTAGTGGCTAGAGTATTGTGTACCCCATATCTAACCTGTGGAGGGTAGTGGCTAGATTATTGTGTACCCCATATCTATCCTGTGGAGGGTAGTGGCTAGAGTATTGTGTACCCCATATCTAACCTGTGGAGGGTAGTGGCTAGATTATTGTGTACCCATATCTATCCTGTGGAGGGTAGTGGCTAGAGTATTGTGTACCCATATCTATCCTGTGGAGGGTAGTGGCTAGAGTATTGTGTACCCCATATCTAACCTGTGGAGGGTAGTGGCTAGAGTATTGTGTACCCCATATCTATCCTGTGGAGGGTAGTGGCTAGAGTATTGTGTACCCATATCTAACCTGTGGAGGGTAGTGGCTAGAGTATTGTGTACCCATATCTAACCTTGGAGGGTAGTGGCTAGAGTATTGTGTACCCCATATCTAACCTGTGGAGGGTAGTGGCTAGAGTATTGTGTACCCATATCTATCCTGTGGGTAGTGGCAGTCCATCATGTGTGTCAGTCCATCAACTGTGGCTGCTGTGTCAGTCCATCACTGCTGTGTCAGTCCATCACTGCTGTGTCAGTCCATCACTGCGTGTCAGTCCATCACTGCTGTGTCAGTCCATCACTGCTGTGTCAGTCCATCACTGCTGTGTCAGTCCATCACTGCTGTGTCAGTCCATCACTGCTGTGTCAGTCCATCACTGCTGTGTCAGTCCATCACTGCTGTGTTAGTCCATCACTGCTGTGTCAGTCCATCACTGCTGTGTCAGTCCATCACTGCTGTGTCAGTCCATCACTGCTGTGTCAGTCCATCACTGCTGTGTCAGTCCATCACTGCTGTGTCAGTCCATCACTGCTGTGTCAGTCCATCACTGCTGTGTCAGTCCATCACTTCTGTGTTAGTCCATCACTGCTGTGTCAGTCCATCACTGCTGTGTCAGTCCATCACTGCTGTGTCAGTCCATCACTGCTGTGTCAGTCCATCACTGCTGTGTCAGTCCATCACTGCTGTGTTAGTCCATCACTGCTGTGTCAGTCCATCACTGCTGTGTCAGTCCATCACTGCTGTGTCAGTCCATCACTGCTGTGTTAGTCCATCACTGCTGTGTCAGTCCATCACTGCTGTGTCAGTCCATCACTGCTGTGTCAGTCCATCACTGCTGTGTTAGTCCATCACTGCTGTGTCAGTCCATCACTGCTGTGTTAGTCCATCACTGCTGTGTCAGTCCATCACTGCTGTGTTAGTACATCACTGCTGTGTCAGTCCATCACTGCTGTGTTAGTCCATCACTGCTGTGTCAGTCCATCACTGCTGTGTCAGTCCATCACTGCTGTGTTAGTCCATCACTGCTGTGTCAGTCCATCACTGCTGTGTCAGTCCATCACTGCTGTGTTAGTCCATCACTGCTGTGTCAGTCCATCACTGCTGTGTCTGTCCATCACTGCTGTGTCAGTCCATCACTGCTGTGTCTGTCCATCACTGCTGTGTCAGTCCATCACTGCTGTGTCAGTCCATCACTGCTGTGTCAGTCCATCACTGCTGTGTCAGTCCATCACTGCTGTGTCAGTCCATCACTGCTGTGTCAGTCCATCACTGCTGTGTCAGTCCATCACTGCTGTGTTAGTCCATCACTGCTGTGTAGTCCATCACTGCTGTGTCAGTCCATCACTGCTGTGTCAGTCCATCACTGCGTGTCAGTCCATCACTGCTGTGTCAGTCCATCACTGCTGTGTCAGTCCATCACTGCTGTGTCAGTCCATCACTGCTGTGTCAGTCCATCACTGCTGTGTCAGTCCATCACTGCTGTGTCAGTCCATCACTGCTGTGTCAGTCCATCACTGCTGTGTCAGTCCATCACTGCTGTGTCAGTCCATCACTGCTGTGTTAGTCCATCACTGCTGTGTCAGTCCATCACTGCTGTGTCAGTCCATCACTGCTGTGTCAGTCCATCACTGCTGTGTCAGTCCATCACTGCTGTGTCAGTCCATCACTGCTGTGTTAGTCCATCACTGCTGTGTCAGTCCATCACTGCTGTGTCAGTCCATCACTGCTGTGTCAGTCCATCACTGCTGTGTCAGTCCATCACTGCTGTGTTAGTCCATCACTGCTGTGTCAGTCCATCACTGCTGTGTTAGTCCATCACTGCTGTGTCAGTCCATCACTGCTGTGTTAGTCCATCACTGCTGTGTCAGTCCATCACTGCTGTGTTAGTCCATCACTGCTGTGTCAGTCCATCACTGCTGTGTCAGTCCATCACTGCTGTGTTAGTCCATCACTGCTGTGTCAGTCCATCACTGCTGTGTTAGTCCATCACTGCTGTGTCAGTCCATCACTGCTGTGTCAGTCCATCACTGCTGTGTTAGTCCATCACTGCTGTGTCAGTCCATCACTGCTGTGTCAGTCCATCACTGCTGTGCCAGTCCATCACTGCTGTGTTAGTCCATCACTGCTGTGTCAGTCCATCACTGCTGTGTCAGTCCATCACTGCTGTGTCAGTCCATCACTGCTGTGTCAGTCCATCACTGCTGTGTCAGTCCATCACTGCTGTGTCAGTCCATCACTGCTGTGTTAGTCCATCACTGCTGTGTCAGTCCATCACTGCTGTGTCAGTCCATCACTGCTGTGTCAGTCCATCACTGCTGTGTCAGTCCATCACTGCTGTGTCAGTCCATCACTGCTGTGTTAGTCCATCACTGCTGTGTCAGTCCATCACTGCTGTGTTAGTCCATCACTGCTGTGTCAGTCCATCACTGCTGTGTCAGTCCATCACTGCTGTGTCAGTCCATCACTGCTGTGTCAGTCCATCACTGCTGTGTTAGTCCATCACTGCTGTGTTAGTCCATCACTGCTGTGTCAGTCCATCACTGCTGTGTCTGTCCATCACTGCTGTGTCAGTCCATCACTGCTGTGTCAGTCCATCACTGCTGTGTCAGTCCATCACTGTTGTTTCTGTCCATCACTGTTGTGTCAGTCCATCACTGCTGTGTCAGTCCATCACTGCTGTGTCAGTCCATCACTGCTGTGTTAGTCCATCACTGCTGTGTCAGTCCATCACTGCTGTGTCAGTCCATCACTGCTGTGTTAGTCCATCACTGCTGTGTCAGTCCATCACTGCTGTGTTAGTCCATCACTGCTGTGTCAGTCCATCACTGCTGTGTCAGTCCATCACTGCTGTGTTAGTCCATCACTGCTGTGTCAGTCCATCACTGCTGTGTCAGTCCATCACTGCTGTGTTAGTCCATCACTGCTGTGTCAGTCCATCACTGCTGTGTCAGTCCATCACTGCTGTGTTAGTTTGCTCTCCCTAAACTTGTATTTGGTGTTCCTTCAGGTATGTGCCAGCACGACTGCTCTCACCACCACGAGTCGTTGAACAGGGGTCGTACACTAGATATCTGTAACAGTAGCAATAGGGGCAGGGGCAGGGGCAGGGGCAGGGGCAGGGGCAGGGCAGGGGCAGGGGCAGGGGCAGGGGCAGAGGCGGGGCAGGGGCAGGGGCAGGGGCAGGGGCAGGGGCAGGGGCAGGGGCAGGGACTAGGTATGAGAGCACTCACAGTCACAAGTGAAAAAGTTCTCTGGTAAATACATATTTTTCCTCTGAGAGTTTAAGAGAAATTGTGGTGTTAAAGAGGAGAGTTGTGGGGGTAGCCTGCCCCACCTCCCCACTCTCCATCCCCACTCCTGCCCCACCTCCCCCACTCTCCATCCCCACTCCTGCCCCACCTCCCACACTCTCCATCCCCACTCCTGCCCCACCTCCCACTCTCCATCCCCACTCCTGCCCCACCTCCCACACTTCTCCATCCCCACTCCTGCCCCACCTCCCACACTCTCCATCCCCACTCCTGCCCCACCTCCCACACTCTCCATCCCCACTCCTGCCCCACCTCCCACACTTTCCATCCCCACTCCTGCCCCACCTCCCACACTCTCCATCCCCACTCCTGCCCCACCTCCCCCACTCTCCATCCCCACTCCTGCCCCACCTCCCACACTCTCCATCCCCACTCCTGCCCCACCTCCCACCTCTCCATCCCCACTCCTGCCCCACCTCCCACACTCTCCATCCCCACTCCTGCCCCACCTCCACACTCTCCATCCCCACTCCTGCCCCACCTCCCACACTCTCCATCCCCACTCCTGCCCCACCTCCCACACTCTCCATCCCCACTCCTGCCCCACCTCCCACACTCTCCATCCCCACTCCTGCCCCACCTCCCCCACTCTCCATCCCCACTCCTGCCCCACCTCCCCTCTCCATCCCCACTCCTGCCCCACCTCCCACACTCTCCATCCCCACTCCTGCCCACCTCCCACACTCTCCATCCCCACTCTGCCCCACCTCCCACACTCTCCATCCCACTCTGCCCCACCTCCCCACTCTCCATCCCCACTCCTGCCCCACCTCCCACACTCTCCATCCCCCTCCTGCCCCACCTCCACACTCTCCATCCCCACTCCTGCCCCACCTCCCACACTCTCCATCCCCACTCCTGCCCCACCCCCCACACTCTCCATCCCCACTCCTGCCCCACCTCCCACACTCTCCATCCCCTCCTGCCCACCCCCACACTGTCATCCCCACTCCTGCCCCACCTCACACTGTCCATCCCCACCTACCCACACTGTCCCTCCCACCACCACACTGTCCCTCCCCACCACCCACACTGTCCCTCCCCACTACCCACACTGTC
>WNWK01002548.1:65000-87500 GCA_009830355.1 Cherax destructor
GATGTGGGAAGGGTTGTGGGAAGGGTTGTGGAGGCTGGTGGGAAGGGTTGTGGGAGGCTGGGGAAGGGTGTGGGAAGGGTTGTGGGAGGCTGGTGGGAAGGGTTGTGGGAGGCTGGTGGGAAGGGTTGTGGGAGGCTTGGGAAGGGTTGGGAGGCTGGTGAAGGGTTGTGGGAAGGCGATATTGATATACCTTCAAAGGTATATCAAAGGGTTGTGGAAGGCTGGTGGGAAGGGTTGTGGGAAGGTTGTGGGAGGCTGGGGAAGGGTTGTGGGAAGGGTTGTGGGAAGGGTGTGGAGGCTGGTGGGAAGGGTTGTGGGGGCTGGTGCAAGGGTTGTGGGAGGCTGGTGGGAAGGGTTATGGGAAGGGTTGTGGAAGGTGGGGAGGCTGGTGGGAAGGGTTGTGGGAAGGGTTGTGGGAAGGGTTGTGGGAGGCTGGTGGGAAGGGTTGTGGGAAGGGCTGGGGAAGGGTTGTGAGAGGCTGGTGGGAAGGGTTGTGGGAGGCTGGTGGGAAGGGTGTGGTTGTGGGAGGCTGGTGGGAAGTGTTGTGGAAGGCTGGTGGGAAGGGTTGTGGGAGGCTGGTGGAAGGGTTGTGGGAAGGGTTGTGGGAAGGGTGGTGGAAGGTGTAGGAGGCTGGTGGGAAGTGTTGTGGAGGCTGGTGGGAAGGGTTGTGGGAGGCTGGTGGGGAAGGGTTGTGGGAGGCTGGTGGGAAGGTTGTGGGAGGCTGGTGGGAAGGGTGTGGAGGCTGGTGGGAAGGGTTGTGGGAGGCTGGTGGAAGGGTTGTGGGAGGGTGGTGGGAAGGGTTGTTGGAAGGTGGTGGGAAGGGTTGTGGGGAGGTGGTGGGAAGGGTTGTGGAAGGTGGTGGGAAGGGTTGTGGGAAGGGCTGGGTGGGGAGGCTGGTGGAAGGTGTGGAGGCTGGTGGGAAGGGTTGTGGAGGTGTGGAGGTGTGGAGGCTGGTGGGAAGGGTTGTGGAAGGGTGTGGGAGGCTGGTGGGAAGGGTTGTGGGAGGCTGGTGGGAAGGGTTGTGGAAGGGTGGTGGAAGGGTGGTAGGTTGTGGGAGGTGGTGGGAAGGGTTGAGTGTGGGAAGGGTGGTGGGAAGGGTTGGGGTGGGAAGGGTGGTGGGAAGGGTTGTGGGAGGCTGGTGGGAAGGGTTGTGGGAGGCTGGTGGGAAGGGTTGTGGGAGGCTGGTGGGAAGGGTTGTGGGAGGCTGGTGGGAAGGGTTGTGGGAGGTTGTGGAGGGTGGTGGGAAGGGTTGTGTGGAAGGGTTGTGGGAAGGGTTGTGGGAAGGGTTGTGGAGGGTGGTGGGAAGGGTTGTGGAAGGGTGGTGGGAAGGGTGTGGAGGTGGTGGAAGGGTTGGGGTGGGAAGGGTGTGGGAGGCTGGTGGGAAGGGTTGTGGGAGGGTGGTGGGAAGGGTTGTGGAAGAGGTGGTGGGAAGGGTTGTGGAAGGGTGGTGGGAAGGGTTGTGGAGGGTGGTGGGAAGGGTGGGGAGGGGGTGGGAAGGGTTTGGTTGGGAAGGGTTGTGGGAGGGTGGTGGGAAGGGTTGTTGGAAGGGTGTGGGAAGGGTTGTGGGAGGGTGGTGGGAAGGGTTGTGGAAGGGTGGTGGGAAGGGTGGTGGGAAGGGTTGTGGGAAGGGTTGTGGAAGGGTGGTGGGAAGGGTTGTGGGAGGGTGGTGGGAAGGGTTGTTGGAAGGGTTGTGGGAAGGGTTTGTGGGAGGGTGATGGGAAGGGTTGTTGGAAGGGTTGGGGTTGGGAAGGGTTGGTGGGAAGGGTTGTGGGAAGGGTTGTGGGAAGGGTGTGGAAGGTTGTTGGAAGGGTGGTGGAAGGGTTGTGGAAGGGTGGTGGGAAGGGTGGTGGGAAGGGTTGTGGGAAGGGTGGTGGGAAGGGTGGTGGGAAGGGTGTGGGAAGGGTGGTGGGAAGGGTGGTGGGAAGGGTGGTGGGAAGGGTGGTGGGAAGGGTGGTGGGAAGGGTGGTGGGAAGGGTTGGTGGGAAGGGTTGTGGGAAGGGTTGTGGGAAGGAAACTAAACATTTTAACATGAAAAGTTTAATAGTGGAGGTGAAATAAAAAGCTGAGTCAAGTGTTTTACATCAGCGCTTGTGAGCGAGCAGCAGCAGCAGCAGCAGCAGCAGCAGCAGCAGCAGCAGGAACAGCAGCAGCAGCAGGAACAGCAGCAGGAGGTGGAGGAGCAGCAGCAACACCAGCAGCAGCAGCAGCAACAGCAGCAGGAGGTGGAGGAGCAGCAGGAACACCAGCAGCAGCAGCAGGAACAGCAGCAGCAGCAGGAACAGCAGCAGCAGGAACAGCAGCAGCAGCAGGAACAGCAGCAGCAGCAGCAGGAACAGCAGGAACAGCAGGAGGAGCAGCAGGAACAGCAGCAGGAACAGCAGCAGGAGGAGGAGGAACAGAGGAACAGCAGCAGGAGCAGAAGGAACAGCAACAGCAGCAGGAACAGCAGGAGCAGCAGCAGGAGGAGCAGCAGCAGGAGGAGCAGCAGCAGGAGGAGCAGCAGGAGGAGCAGCAGGACGAGGTGCAGGAGGAGCAGGAATAATAATAATGATAATAATAGCTTTATTATGGTTGTTATGCTGAGCATTTCCCGCAAATTAGGTCAGTTTTGTCCCAGGATGCGACCCACACCAGTCCACTAACACCCAGGTACCCATTTTACTGATGGGTGAACATAGACAACCGGTGTAAGGAAACACGTCCAATATTTCTACCCTCGCCGGGAATCGAACCCAGACACTTGCCGCGTGAAGCGAGAGCTTTAGCCACCAGGCCACGGGGCAAAGGAAGTGTAGAATAAGAAAAAAGGGGACGTAGAAGCAGAAGATAAAGTATCATAAGAAAAAGAAGAGAAGAAGAACACAATCATTAAGGTTGGGAGGATGGAGAGGATAAGAGATATGTTATATATTATTTGCTATTGATATAATTCATCCTACAAAACACTTTCAACTTGTCACAATGTAATATCCTCAGATTGTAATTTGAGTAAACTTATTATCTGCTATTAACATAAGCTAATGTTTAACTATAACAAACTATTATGCCATGGCATAATAGTGGCTCTTTGCACTTCACTTCATAATTGTAATTACAAAATCTCCATGTAAACTTGCAATGAAATAAAATTATTATTATTAATATTATGTAAGGAAGCGAGAAAGAGAAAGAGAGAGAGTAGGAAGGGTGGTAAATAAAGGGAGGAGGTACTGTGGCAGGATCACCACCCGCCTGGTCATTACCACAATGAAGGTCAGAAGTCCTATGGATTTCCGATATCCTACTGTTAGTCTCCTGCTTCCCTACTACTGAAGGAAACTGCTACTACTTACTAGTGTTACAAAGTGTTCCATCAACACTAGTACGTAAACTACCAGTTGCATCGAATACCTTTAACACAGACTATGATAAGTTTAAAACAAACTACACTAATAAAGTGGTCACCCCAAACAGTTGCCAACTAGTAGGTATATCTAATAACTTCGTGAGGAAAGAACTATGTAAGTTAAACCCAACAAAAAGTACCGGTCCAGATAACATCCCGGCTAAGTTCCTAAAAGATGGCGCCTCTGAAATGCCAATCCTCATTGCGCACGTAATAAATCACCACTAATGCCGTCCCAGAGGGGTTCAAGGAGGCCAGAGTTACTCCTATCTTCAAGAAAAATAGTAGGTCTGATGTCAGCAACTATAGGCCTGTTAGTATACTCCAAAATTCTAGAGAGGGCGGTGTACTGTCAAGTAGTTAAGTATCTTAACGACAAAAACATTCTCTATAGTCACCAATCAGGTTGCAGGAGATCTTATTCAACCGACACCTCCCTAATTAATCTGATGGACTACCTGAGAATTCAAGTGTCTTTAGGGAATCTTACAAAAGGCCTTCGATACGGTCAACCATAATATGTAAGAAACTACAAACTATCGGCATAGGTTCTGTAGACTGGTTTAAGTCCTACCTGAGCAACAGGAAACAAATTGTCAAGATCAACAACACAGAATCAGAACCCCTGAAGATAGCATGTGGGGTTTCCCAAGGTAGTGTTCTGGGTCTCTTATTGTTCCTATGTTATGTGAAGGGCATGTCCATCAGTGTCAAGTGTAAGCTTCAGTTGTATGACAGTGCTCTGTTAGTGTCAGGTAAAGACACAAGGTATAGCTAATGTACTACCACTAATGTCCGGTGTAATGGGGAACCATCACTTCAGTTTCCTCAGTAAAATATCTGGGAATCCCCTTTGATTCAAACATGTGAAGGGAACTAATAGGGAAGAGAGTAGTAAAGAAAGTGACTGAAAGACTAGTCACTTTCTCTGACTTTTTTGAGTTATCATGATGGGTAATTTACACATATGCTGCAGTGTATGATAACTTATGTAACTGTATTTATGTATACCTGCATAAGCTTACTACTACTACAACACGGAGCCCAGCTGATTATGTATACAGACTAGAGGGCGGGGCCAGGAGCTGAAACTCAACCCCACAAAACACAACTGGTTGAGTGTGTAATGTCAAGCAGAGTGGTGGGCAGTGTTGCAGGGTGGTAGGCAGTGTTGCAGGGTGGTGGGCAGTGTTGCAGGGTGGTAGGCAGTGTTGCAGGGTGGTAGGCAGTGTTGCAGGGTGGTGGACAGTGTTGCAGAGTGGTAGGCAGTGTAGCAGGGTGGTGGACAGTGTTGCAGGGTGGTGGACAGTGTTGCAGGATGGTGGACAGTGTTGCAGGGTGGTAGGCAGTGTTGCAGGGTGGTGGACAGTGTTGCAGGGTGGTAGGCAGTGTTGCAGGGTGGTGGACAGTGTTGCAGAGTGGTGGACAGTGTTGCAGAGTGGTAGGCAGTGTAGCAGGGTGGTGGACAGTGTTGCAGGGTGGTGGACAGTGTTGCAGGGTGGTGGCCAGTGTTGCAGGGTGGTAGGCAGTGTTGCAGGGTGGTGGACAGTGTTGCAGGGTGGAGGTGCAGAGGGGGCAGTGTTGCAGGGTGGTGGACAGTGTTGCAGAGTGGTGGACAGTGTTGCAGAGTGGTAGGCAGTGTAGCAGGGTGGTGGACAGTGTTGCAGGTGGTGGACAGTGTTGCAGTGGTGGCAGTGTGGCAGTGGTGGACGTGCAGGGTGGTGGACAGTGTTGCAGGGTGGTGAAGGGCAGGTGGACGTGTTGCAGGGTGGTGGCCAGTGTTGCAGGGTGGTGGCCAGTGTTGCAGGGTGGTGGCAGTGTTGCAGGGTGGTGGCAGTGTTCAGGTGGTGGACAGTGTTGCAGGGTGGTGGGCAGTGTTGCAGGGTGGGGACAGTGTTGCAGGGTGGTGGACAGTGTTCAGGGTGGTGGGCAGTGTTGCAGGGTGGTGGCCAGTGTTGAGGGTGGTGGCAGTGTTGCAGGTGGTGGCAGTGTTGCAGGGTGGTGGTCAGTGTTGCAGGGTGGTGGACAGTGTTGCAGGGTGGTGGGCAGTGTTGCAGGGTGGCGGACAGTGTTGCAGGGTGGTGGACAGTGTTGCAGGGTGGTGGGCAGTGTTGCAGGGTGGTGGGCAGTGTTGCAGGGTGGTGGGCAGTGTTGCAGGATGGTCGGTGCAGGGGGTGAAGTGTTGCAGGGTGGTGGACAGTGTTGCAGGGTGGTGGGCAGTGTTGCAGGGTGGTGGGCAGTGTTGCAGGGTGGTGGACAGTGTTGCAGGGTGGTGGACAGTGTTGCAGGGTGGTGGACAGTGTTGCAGGGTGGTGGGCAGTGTTGCAGGGTGGTGGTCAATGTTGCAGGGTGGTGGGCAGTGTTGCAGGGTGGTGGGCAGTGTTGCAGGGGTGGGCAGTGTTGCAGGGTGGTGGACAGTGTTGCAGGGTGGTGGGCAGTGTTGCAGGGTGGTGGGCAGTGTTGCAGGGTGGTGGATAGTGTTGCAGGGTGGTGGACAGTGTTGCAGGATGGTGGGCAGTGTTGCAGGGTGGTGGACAGTGTTGCAGGGTGGTGGGCAGTATAACAGGGTTCACTGCTGGTCAGGTTTCCACGTCTGAGAGATAGTGTCACTTGTTTAATTTTATTATTCTGCTTTGTTCTGGTGCCTTCCTGCCGACCTGCCTGCCTACCAACTAACCTGCCTGCCTGCCAACCAACCTGCCTGCCAACCAACCTGCCTGCAACCAACCAACCTGCCTTCCTGCTACCCTGCCTTACTGCCTACCTAAATGCCTTCCTGCCTGCCTGCCTGCCAACCAACCTGCCTGCCTACCAACCAACCTGCCTTCCTGCCTGCCAACCAACCTGCCTGCCTACCAACCAATCTGCCTGCCTACCAACCTGCCTGCCTGCCTGCCTACCAACCTGCCTGCCTACCATCCTGCCTGCCTGCTACCCTGCCTTCCTGCCTACCTACCTACCTTCCTGGCAACCTGCCTGTCTGCCTTCTAACCTGCCTGCCTGTCAGCCTGCCTCCCTGCCTACCAACTTACCTGCCTGCCTGCCTGCTTGCCAACCTGCCTGCCACTAGGTTGATTTTAGATGATACTAGGCTGATTGTTTGCAGATTATACGAGGCTGATTGTTTGCAGATTATACGAGGCTGATTGTTTGCAGATTATACGAAGCTGATTGTTTGCAGATTATACGAGGCTGATTGTTTGCAGATTATACGAGGCTGATTGTTTGCAGATTATACGAGGCTGATTGTTTGCAGATTATACGAGGCTGATGAGAGTGACATAGAGGAAGGATGATGGCAGTACACTGAAGAAGACGTGATACAGACTAAATGAATTCCTACAAACCTGCCTGTCTGCCTGCTAACCTGCCTGCCTATCATCCTGCCTCCCTGCGTACCAACCTACCTGCCTGCCTGCCTACCAACCTGCCTGCCTGCCCACCAACTTACCTGCCTGCCTGCCTACCAACCTGCCTGCCTGCCAACATGCCTGCCTGCCTGCCTGCCAACATGCCTGCCTGCCTGCCTGCCAACCTGTCTTTCAATGCTACCTGCCCACGCTGCCTGCCCACTCTTCCTGCCCACGCTGCCTGTACACACTGGCCCAGCGTGTCAACGCCAAATGGGGGCGATAACCCTACCACTACCACCACCACCCATGTAACAACCACTACCACCACCACCACCCATGTAACAACCACTACCATCACCACCACCACCACCCATGTAGCAACCACCATCACCACGCATGTAACAACCACCACCACCACCCATGTAACCACCACCACCACCCATGTAACAAATACCACCACCCATGTAACAACCACTATCACCCATGTAACAACCACAACCACCCATGTAACCACCATCACCCATGTAACAACCACCACCACCCATGTAGCAGCCACCACCCCATACCAACCACCACCCATGTAACAACCACCACCACCCATGTAACAAGCACCACCACCACCCATGTAACAACCACCACCCATGTAACCACCACCACCACCCATGTAACAACCACCATCACCCATGTAACAACCACCACCACCCATGTAACAACCACCAACACCACTCATGTAACAACCATCACCACCCATGTAACAACCACCATCACCACCCATGTAACAACCACCACCACCACCACCCATGCAACAATTACCACCACCCATTCAACAACCACCACCACCCATGCAACAACCACCTCCACCCATGCAACAACCACCACCACCCATGTAACAACCACCACCACCCATGCAACAACCACCTCCACCCATGTAACAAGCACCTCCACCCATGTAACAAGCACCACCACCACCCATGAGAAATGATGCATCATCATGTCACTAGATGGCCAGGCTGAGACATGATACATCATCATGTCACTAGATGTCCAGGCTGAGACATGATACATCATGTCACTAGATGGCCAGGCTGAGACATGATACATCATGTCACTAGATGGCCAGGCTGAGACATGATACATCATGTCACTAGATGGCCAGGCTGAGATATGATACATTATCATGTCACTAGATGGCTAGGCTGAGACATGATACATCATCATGTCACTAGATGACCAGGCTGAGACATGATACATCATGTCACTAGATGGCCAGGCTGAGATATGATACATTATCATGTCACTAGATGGCCAGGCTGAGACATGATACATCATCATGTCACTAGATGTCCAGGCTGAGACATGATACATCATGTCACTAGATGGCCAGGCTGAGACATGATACATCATGTCACTAGATGGCCAGGCTGAGACATGATGCATCATGTCACTAGATGGCCAGGCTGAGACATGATACATTATCATGTCACTAGATGGCCAGGCTGATAGTTACACAATGATAGTTACACAATGATAGTTACACAATGATAGTTACACAATGATAGTTACACATGATAGTTAACATGATAGTTACACAATGATAGTTACACAATGATAGTTACACAATGATAGTTCATCACAGATAGTTACACAGTGATAGTTACACAGATGATAGTTACACAATGATAGTTACACATGATACATGTTAAAACTGAATTACACAATGATAGTTATACAAATGATAGTTACACAATGATAGTTACACAATGATAGTTACACAATGATAGTTACACAATGATAGTTACACAATGATAGTTACACAATGATAGTTACACATGATATTGATAGTTACACAATGATAGTTACACAATGATAGTTATACAATGATAGTTACACAATGATAGTTACACAATGATAGTTACACAATGATAGTTACACAATGATAGTTACACAATGATAGTTATACAATGATAGTTACACAATGATAGTTACACAATGATAGTTAACAATGATAGTTACACAATGATAGTTACACAATGATAGTTACACATGATAGTTACACAATGATAGTTACACAATGATAGTTACACAATGATAGTTATCACAATGATAGTTACACAATGATAGTTACACAATGATAGTTACACAATGATAGTTACACAATGATAGTTACAATGATAGTTCACATGATAGTTACATACAATGATAGTTACACAATGATAGTTACACAATGATAGTTATACAGTGATAGTTACACAATGATAGTTACACAATGATAGTTACACAATGATAGTTACACAATGATAGTTAACAAATGATAGTTAACAATGATAGTTACACAATGATAGTTACACAATGATAGTTACACAATGATAGTTAAATGATAGTTACACAATGATAGTTACACAATGATAGTTATACAATGATAGTTACACAATGATAGTTACACAATGATAGTTAACAATGATAGTTAACATAGTTACAATGATAGTTACACAATGATAGTTACACAATGATAGTTACACAATGATAGTTAACAATGATAGTTACACAATGATAGTTACAATGATAGTTACACATGATAGTTACACATGATAGTTACACAATGATAGTTATACAATGATAGTTACACAATGATAGTTACACAATGATAGTTACACAATGATAGTTACACAATGATAGTTACACAATGATAGTTACACAATGATAGTTACACAATGATAGTTACACAATGATAGTTACACAATGATAGTTACACAATGATAGTTACACAATGATAGTTATACAATGATAGTTACACAATGATAGTTACACAATGATAGTTACACAATGATAGTTACACAATGATAGTTACACAATGATAGTTACACAATGATAGTTACACAATGATAGTTACACAGTGATAGTTACACAATGATAGTTACACAATGATAGTTACACAATGATAGTTACACAATGATAGTTACACAATGATAGTTATCACAATGATAGTTAACAATGATAGTTACACAATGATAGTTACACAATGATAGTTACACATGATAGTTACACAATGATAGTTACATGATAGTTACACAATGATAGTTACAATGATAGTTACAATGATAGTTACACAATGATAGTTACACAATGATAGTTACACATGATAGTTACACAATGATAGTTACACAATGATAGTTACACAATGATAGTTACACAATGATAGTTACACAATGATAGTTACATGATAGTTAACAATGATAGTTACACAGTGATAGTTACACAATGATAGTTACATGATAGTTACACAATGATAGTTACACAATGATAGTTACAATGATTTAACATGATAGTTACACAATGATAGTTACACAGATAGTTACAATGATAGTTACACAATGATAGTTATATATACAATGATAGTTACACAATGATAGTTACACAATGATAGTTACACAATGTAGTTATGATAGTTACACAATGATAGTTACACAATGATAGTTACACAATGATAGTTACACAATGATAGTTACACAATGATAGTTACACAATGATAGTTACACAATGATAGTTACACAATGATAGTTACACAATGATAGTTACACAATGATAGTTACACAATGATAGTTATACAATGATAGTTACACAATGATAGTTACACAGTGATAGTTACACAGTGATAGTTACACAATGATAGTTACACAATGATAGTTATACAATGATAGTTACACAATGATAGTTACACAATGATAGTTACACAATGATAGTTACACAATGATAGTTACACAATGATAGTTACACAATGATAGTTATACAATGATAGTTACACAATGATAGTTACACAATGATAGTTATACAATGATAGTTACACAATGATAGTTACACAATGATAGTTACACAATGATAGTTACACAATGATAGTTACACAATGATAGTTACACAATGATAGTTACACAATGATAGTTACACAGTGGAATAAAAGCTAGCTGAGCTTCCCAGTCATAGTCCATCTTGTATGAGTGTGAGGTGGGAGAGTCCATCTTGTATGAGTGTGAGGTGGGAGAGTCCAGTGGGATATGATCCAGTATTCCAAGACTGGTTCATCAACCAGGCCAACTTCCAGTGTTTCCTTCCAGCTAAACTGCGGTTACTATTACTTAGGAATTACCATTTCTGAGGATAGTCTCTGCCATGCACAGGAAAAGTGCAAGACCCACGTAATAGGTTACTCTGGCAATGAAATACAGATTCGTGGCTACAACTTACTCAGATGCGACCGCAGAAACCAACTAGGAAAGTGATGGAAGCTGCATATTAACAGAGTCGCTCATATGTATCGGATTATACTATAATACCAGGGATGATGTGCTACAACCTCTGGTGATTAAAACTGAAAACACAAATCTTGCTATTGTAACTGTATAAACCAGCAGTTACTTACCACCACTTCAAAGATCACCTGTGAATACATTTTTATATATATATATATATATATATATATATATATATATATATATATATATATATATATATATATATATATATATAAAATATAATATATAAATATATATATATATATATATATATAATATATATAATATATATATATATATATATATATAAAATATAATATATATAAATATATATATATATATATATATATAATATATATATATATATATATATATATATATATAATATATATATATATATATATATATATATATATATATATATATATATAGGATGGGGTCCACCTCTAGTGTCAATTGTGGGACCATTGCCTCGGAGAAGTGGATAAAAGACTTCAAGGAAGAATATTTAGATTTCTTTCTGAAGCCATTTGAATATTCCACTTCCCTACTACCCCATCTTTTTTTTATACAAACTTTATTTCAAGACAAAATACAAAATACAATGGGGAGTAAAACAACATAGATAACAACTCAGAGCTACATGTCAAATACTTCGTCCAACTCCCGGCAGTGGGCCGCGTGCCCAGAATACTGCAGGCATTTCCCTCTGGATCGCAACACTGAGTCTCTGAAACAGGAAGCTGGTCGCCCTGTGGTCCTTGGTTTCATGATGAGTTTTCCACCCAGCTCCTTGAGAAACTTTAGAGCACACTTGCCCCATGCTCCATGGGTCTCCGACCCTATTGGGATGAAGTTATAGCAAGAGGGAAGGTCTTCATATTTGCGGGTCTTCTGGGTCTCCTGTGGCTGGCAGCTCCACCCCTTCGGCTAAGGAGTGTGGCAGGTAGGTGTCTGCCAATGTGGCAGCACAGGTGTAGTCCCAAGCAATCTGCTTACCATCCTTCCAGGGTAGCATGGTGGCTCCATCAGGACGCTTTGACTTCCATCAGACCTCTGCACTTGGGGTTCCTGCTGAGCTGGGCAACGGGCTGTGGCGAGCTTCTCTTTATGATGTCATTGACCTCCTCATGTCAGCATACTTCCTTCTGATGTGTGACACACTAGACCATGAAGTCCGAATTGTCAGCCGTCGCCCTGCCGCAAATACACCTATGTTCGGTGAGTATGGGGGGGGCTAGGCGAAGAGCAACACCAATCCGAATGGCCTGTGGGTCGAGTCGAGTCCCCAGAGAGGAATTGGGAACAGCAAGAAGGAAATCTCCTGAGTGTGGTGCCTTCACCGCTAGGAGACGAGCTTTGTCCTTTCCTGAAGCGTTGGTGAGCATTGTGTTGGAAATTTTTCCATGATCGGTTTGTCCCAGTGGGACTGTTTGTGCTCTTTGGGAGGAGCTGGTCTACTGGAGGAGTCTGCCAGGATGTCCCACTGCACTGCTGCTTCAATGAACTTGGGGTCTTGAGCTCCCACCACCCCTCTCAAACGTTCAGGGACAATCCTCTTGACTAATCCACTGGAAGCCAAACACGATGACAGAAATGCAGGTAACGCTACCTGCCTTGCTTTGCGCACCCCTATACCTCCCAGTCGCACTGGGAGGGTTGCCTGCTCCCATTGCTGATCCTCTAGTGACAGATTCAGTGCCTTCTATATATATATATATATATATATATATATGTATATATATATATTTCAAAACCACGTTAAAGAGATCTTTCTCTGTATATACGTCCGCTTGTTTCTGCGTGGAGTAGAATGAAATAGGTGAAAAGCATGTTTGTGGGTGACTGTTGTGCCCGGGGCTAGGAAGAAACATGACTTGTAACCAGGCTACCTAGCTTCTTGTGGGTGACTGTTGTGCCCGGGGCTAGGAAGAAACATGACTTGTAACCAGGCTACCTAGCTTCTTGTGGCTAAGTGTTATAAAGCGTCACTTGGGTAACTGCGCCACTCCCTACCATAATTTAGCGTCCTGCTGACTGCATCCACGAATCAAGTATTGTTATTTACTTATACTGTACATATACGATATACATTTACATACAGCTGGGTAATCATTAGTCTGGTAATAAGTACTGAATAATGAGGATGTTCTCATGCACTTTAAAATATTCACATAGTTGCAGGTATTTCATTCCAGCGGAAATAAAGCCACTGACAACTGGACACTCAACTGTATGTAATGGTGATGGTGGTGTGGCTCCTCATGTTCAGTGTTTACATGTAGACTCAGCGGGATGGGAGGTTTACCTGTGGCTGTTACACCTGACACAAGTGACGATAGACCAAGCTCTTGGTGCCACTCTGTATCTCAGAGGCACTCACTGTGTCTCAGAGGCACTCCCTGTGTCTCAGAGGCACTCACTGTGTCTCAGAGGCACTCCCTGTGTCTCAGAGGCACTCACTGTGTCTCAGAGGCGTTCCCTGTGTCTCAGAGGCACTCCCTGTGTCTCAGAGGCACTCACTGTGTCTCAGAGGCACTCACTGTGTCTCAGAGGCATTCACTGTGTCTCAGAGGCGCTCACTGTGTCTCAGAGGCACTCACTGTGTCTCAGAGGCACTCACTGTGTCTCGGAGGCACTCACTGTATCTCGGAGGCACTCACTGTGTCTCAGAGGCGTTCACTGTGTCTCAGAGGCACTCCCTGTGTCTCAGAGGCACTCACTGTGTCTCAGAGGCACTCACTTTTTCTCAGAGGCACTCACTGTGTCTCAGAGGCACTCACTGTATCTCGGAGGCACTCACTGTGTCTCGGAGGCACTCACTGTTTCTCGGAGGCACTCACTATGTCTCGAAGGCACTCACTGTGTCTCGGAGGCACTCACTGTGTCTCGGAGGCACTCACTGTGTCTCGGAGGCACTCACTGTATCCTGCGGAGGCACTCACTGTGTCCTCGAGGCACTCACTGTATCTCGGAGGCATTCACTGTGTCTCGGAGGCACTCACTGTGTCTCAGAGGCACTCACTGTGTCTCAGAGGCACTCACTGTGTCTCGGAGGCACTCACTGTGTCTCGGAGGCACTCACTGTATCTCGGAGGCACTCACTGTGTCTCGGAGGCACTCACTGTGTCTCGGAGGCACTCACTGTGTCTCGGAGGCACTCACTGTGTCTCAGAGGCATTCACTGTGTCTCGGAGGCACTCACTGTGTCTCGGAGGCACTCACTGTGTCTCGGAGGCACTCACTGTGTCTCCAACGTGGCTTTCTTAGCGAAACAGATCATAGTGCTTGATAGTAAAGCTTTTTCTGCTCTCTTGAATATCTGTGTTTCCTCTACCAGGCTGATATAGAGGGAGAGAGAGAGAGTAGAGGTGAGTGAGAGGAGGGGAGGGGGAGAGTAGAGGTGAGTGAGAGGAGTGGAGGGGGAGAGTAGAGGTGAGGAGAGGAGGGAGGGGGAGAGTAGAGGTGAGGAGAGGAGGGGAGGGGAGAGTAGAGGTGAGTGAGAGGAGGGGAGGGGGAGAGTAGAGGTGAGTGAGAGGAGGGGAGGGTGAGAGTAGGAGGTGAGTGAGAGGAGGGAGGGGAGGGTGAGAGTAGAGGTGAGGAGAGGAGGGGAGGGGGAGAGTAGAGGTGAGTGAGAGGAGGGAAGGGGAGGGTGAGAGTAGAGGTGAGTGAGAGGAGGGAAGGGGAGGGTGAGAGTAGAGGTGAGTGAGAGGAGGGAAGGGGAGGGTGAGAGAGAGGTGAGTGAGAGGAGGGAAGGGGAGGGTGAGAGTAGAGGTGAGTGAGAGGAGGGAGGGGGTGAGAGTAGAGGTGAGTGAGAGGAGGAGGGGAGAGGAGGGTGAGAGAGAAGGTGAGAGTAGAGGGAAGGAGGGAGGGGAGAGTAGAGGTGAGTGAGGGAGGAGGGAGGGGGAGGAGGGGGAGGGGAGAGTAGAGGTGAGTGAGAGGAGAGGGAGGGGAGAGTAGAGGTGAGTGAGAGGAGGGAAGGGGAGGGTGAGAGTAGAGGTGAGTGAGAGGAGGGAGAGGGGAGAGTGGATGAGTGAGGGAGGGGGAGGGAGAGTAGAGTGAGGAGGAGGGAGGGGAGAGTAGAGGTGAGTGAGAGGAGGGAGGGGAGGGAGAGTAGAGGTGAGTGAGAGGATGGAGGGGAGGGGGAGAGTAGAGGTAGTGAGAGGAGGGAGGGAGGGAGAGTAGAGGTGAGTGAGAGGAGGGAGGGGAGAGTAGAGGGGAGTGAGAGAGTGGAGGGAGGAGTGAGGTGAGTAGAGTGAGAGGGGAGGGGGAGAGTAGAGGTGAGTGAGAGGAGGGAGGGGAGGTAGAGGTGAGTGAGAGAGGGAGGAGGGGAGGGGAGAGTAGAGGTGAGTGGAGGATGGAGGATGGGAGAGATATGCGAGGAGGAGGAGAGGAGGAGGAGAGGAGGAGGGGAGAGAGGAGGGAGTGAGAGGAGTGAGGAGGAGGAGGAGATAGGAGGAGGAATCTACCTGAATGCAAATGATCGGTAGAGGCTATTAATACTCAGGAGAGAAGATGATGGATGGAGGAAACAGAGAGGGAGATGAGCTGCAACAGCAGTGGGATGAGAAGTGAGTGAGGAGGGTCGAGTCTCAGCTCCTGGTCCCGCCTCACCACTGGTCGTGAGCTCTATCATACCTGTTCTTAAAACTGTGTATGGATCCTGCCTCTAACACATGGTGTTAGATAACTTCTAACACCATGTGTTAGAAGTGATCTCAGAGTGTGAGCAATACACTAGCTAGTTGATCTTACAATACACTAGCTAGTTGATCTTACAATACACTAGCTAGTTGATCTTACAATACACTAGCTAGTTGATCTTACAATACACTAGCTAGTTGATCTTACAATACACTAGCTAGTTGATCTTACAATACACTGGCTAGTTGATCTTACAATACACTGGCTAGTTGAACTTACAATACACTAGCTAGTTGAGCTTACAATACACTAGCTAGTTGAACTTACAATACACTAGCTAGTTGAACTTACAATACACTGGCTAGTTTATCTTACAATACACTAGCTAGTTGATCTTACAATACACTAGCTAGTTGAACTTACAATACACTGACTAGTTTATCTTACAATACACTAGCTAGTTGATCTTACAATACACTGGCTAGTTGATCTTACAATACACTAGCTAGTTGATTTACAATACACTGGCTAGTTGATCTTACAATACACTGGCTAGTTGATCTTACAATACACTGGCTAGTTGATCTTACAATACACTAGATAGTTGATCTTACAATACACTAGCTAGTTGATCTTACAATACACTGGCTAGTTGATCTTACAATACACTAGCTAGTTGATCTTACAATACACTAGCTAGTTGATCTTACAATACACTGGCTAGTTGATCTTACAATACACTGGCTAGTTGATCTTACAATACACTGGCTAGTTGATCTTACAATACACTGGCTAGTTGAACTTACAATACACTAGCTAGTTGAGCTTACAATACACTAGCTAGTTGAACTTACAATACACTAGCTAGTTGAACTTACAATACACTGGCTAGTTGATCTTACAATACACTAGCTAGTTGATCTTACAATACACTAGCTAGTTGATCTTACAATACACTGGCTAGTTGATCTTACAATACACTAGCTAGTTGATCTTACAATACACTAGCTAGTTGATCTTACAATACACTAGCTAGTTGATCTTACAATACACTAGCTAGTTGATCTTACAATACACTAGCTAGTTGATCTTACAATACACTGGCTAGTTGATCTTACAATACACTAGCTAGTTGATCTTACAATACACTGGCTAGTTGATCTTACAATACACTGGCTAGTTGATCTTACAATACACTGGCTAGTTGATCTTACAATACACTAGCTAGTTGATCTTACAATACACTAGCTAGTTGATCTTACAATACACTGGCTAGTTGATCTTACAATACACTGGCTAGTTGATCTTACAATACACTAGCTAGTTGATCTTACAATACACTAGCTAGTTGATCTTACAATACACTAGCTAGTTGATCTTACAATACACTAGCTAGTTGATCTTACAATACACTAGCTAGTTGATCTTACAATACACTAGCTAGTTGATCTTACAACACACTGGCTAGTTGATCTTACAATACACTGGCTAGTTGATCTTACAATACACTGGCTAGTTGATCTTACAATACACTAGCTAGTTGAACTTACAATACACTAGCTAGTTGATCTTACAACACACTGGCTAGTTGATCTTACAATACACTGGCTAGTTGATCTTACAATACACTGGCTAGTTGATCTTACAATACACTAGCTAGTTGATCTTACAATACACTGGCTAGTTGATCTTACATACACTAGCTAGTTGTTGTTAGAGTTGAACTTAATCATGGAGGTAGTTATACAGGTGCACTTGGATCACTAAGTAAACAAGTTAGTCAGACACTACACTCTACTTCTACTTACATTCTTTCCTTCATTAATACACCTGGAGTCTACCTGGAGGGTATTCCGGGTATCAACGCCCCCGCGGCCCGGTCCTCGACCAGGCCTCCCGGTGGATCAGGGCCTAATCAACGAGGCTGTTACTGCTGGCCGCACGTATTTCAACGTACGAACCACAGCCTGGCTGATCTAGCACCGACTTTAGGTATCTGTCCAGCTCCCTCTTGAAGACAACCAGGGGTCTACTGGTTAGGGCTGGTGGGAGGCTGCTGAACAGTTTTGGGCCCCGGACACTTATTGCGTTTTCTCTTAGTGTAGCAGTGGCGCCCCTACTTTTCACTGGGGGTACGTTGCATCGTCTGCCAAGTCTTTTGCTTTCGTAGGGAGTGATTTCTGTGTGCAGATTAGGAACCAGTCCCTCCAGAATCTTCCAGGTGTAGATTATGATATATCTCTCTCGCCTGCGCTCCAGTGAGTACAAGTCAAGTGCTTCCAGGCGTTCCCAGTAGTTAAGGTACATTCTCTAGATCTGCAATTTCACCTGCCTTGAATGTGGATGTTAATGTACAGCAGTATTCCAGCCTAGAGAGAACAAGTGGTCATTACTCTTATATAACACCAACTAACTACTCTTAATACTCTCCACCAAAATATAAAAATATGTAAGTATATATACTCAGTATTATGCAAATATCGCGAACAAGCAATACAAGATGCAAAACAACCACTAGGGGAGTTGAATGATAGCTCTAGGCCTTTCGTGTTGCAATCAACACATCATCAGGAGCTTGCAATGATGTTAAAAAGAGGAGGATGTCCAAGCAAATACGGTCAGAGGGAGCGTCATTGCTGGGGTGACTCCATAACGCTCGTCGAGACACAAACAAAGCAGACTGATTGATCTGTATATTACTACCACCTTCTGGGATCCTCTTCTTCCGCTGAAGAGGATCCCAGAAGTGGGTCCAAATATACAGATCAATTAACGTCCTGTGGTTGTGTCTCCACGAGGGTTATCACTGAGCATACTCAGTATAAGTATACCTGTTAGTTGTAAATATCTGCCTGAGTAAGTATGAGGCGGGATCAAGGTGACACATGTGAAGCTGGAGACACAGGTGGAAGTGAGACACAGGTGGAAGTTGAAGACACAGGTGGAAGCTGGAGACACAGGTTGAAGTTGAAGACACAGGTGGAAGCTGGAGACACATGTGGAAGCTGGAGACACAGGTGGAAGTTGAAGACACAGGTTTAAGTTGAAGACACAGGTGGAAGCTGGAGACACATGTGGAAGCTGGAGACACAGGTGGAAGTTGAAGACACAGGTTGAAGTTGAAGACACAGGTTGAAGTTGAAGACACAGGTTGAAGTTGAAGACACAGGTGGAAGTTGAAGACACAGGTGGAAGCTGGATGAAGACACGGTGGAAGTGAGACACAGGTGGAAGTTGAAGACACAGGTGGAAGTTGAAGACACAGGTGGAAGTTGAAGACACAGGTGGAAGTTGAAGACACAGGTGGAAGTTGAAGACACAGGTGGAAGTTGAAGACACAGGTGGAAGTTGAAGACACAGGTGGAAGTTGAAGACACAGGTGGAAGTTGAAGACACAGGTGATCCATCAGGCTATAAGGAAGTAATTATTTACTCTGGGGACGGTTGATAAATGGAGTGACTTGGATAAGGCAGTGGTGGAGGCAGACTAAATGATGCCTATATGAGTAATATTTTCGGGGCCAGGAGCCAGGATTCAATCCCCGTGAAACACACACACACACGTCACTTCACTAACTCATCACTGTCATCTTCTCTGCTGGGACGAATAATTTGTTTCGTAATGATATTTTGCAACTCCCCCTCCCTCACTTCCCCTCCCTCCCTCCCCTCACTCCCCCTTCCTCACCTCCCCTTCCTCACCTCCCCTTCACTTCCTCTTCCTCATCTTCCTTCTCTCACTGTTACTCTCTCATTTCCTAACTTTACCTACATCATCTCCTCTTACTTTCCTCCCCTTCCCTCATTCTCCCTTCACCTCACGTCTCATTTACTACTTCCTCCCCTCATTCTACCTTTCCCCTTCCTTATTGTGAGGTCCAGTGTAGAATTTAAAGGTCTGACCTTCAGTGTTTCAAGATTATTGTCAAGTGTGTGTAATGTACATGTTCGTACATAATGTACATGTTGTTACAGTGTGTACATGCTGGTTGCACTATATACATGTTGTTATATCAGGTTTGCGTCTCACAGTTACGCTGTTGAAGATTAAGACACAGGTGTAACAGTTGGGTGTCTTTATTGTTGAAACGTTTCGCCCACACAGTAGGCTTCTTCAGTCAAATACAGAGGAGGAAGCAGGTGTAGTAGTGAAATAAAGATGATGTAATCAGTCCATCAACCTTGGAGAAAAAGTATTTAAGGTGGTGAGTCCCTCAGCCTGGAGAAGAGTTCAGCTTCATGGTCTGGAACGATATCGTTCCTGATTGTTGTGGGTGTCAACAGGTTACTGTTATCCTAGTTCTGTTTACCCTTAGGGAAACAGGGACTGGCGTAATAGTGTCTTCATGACACTGGACATAGCTGTGTCACAGCTGTGTCATAGCTGTTTCACAGCTGTGTCATAGTTGTTTCACAGCTGTGTCATAGTTGTTTCACAGCTGTGCCACAACTTTGTCACAGAAGTCAGGCAGACTATTGGTGCTAGCAGCACTTAATAAAACTCAAAGCTGAGTCAAGTGTAGCACCACAGCGTGACTGATCATACAGTGCAGCAGTAGAAGCACCACAGCCTGACTGATCAAAGGTTTTCTGGAGCAGATATTTACAGATATTCAGTAAATGCTCAAGTTAATGACTGCATTTTTTCTCCCCTGTTACTGTTTTTTTCAGTGCTGGAAACTTTCTTTATAAAACTACACAAGAAATATAGATGAGTGTCTTACGGTGATCCAGACACAACTCTTACCAAGTGGTACACAGTTGTACGTTAAGTAGCTCACCAGCAGCACCCCGTAGCGGCTTCTTGAAAGATGCGTGACGACACCGTGAGAAAAGTTACCCCGGCGTGGGAAAATACATCCAGGCGTGAGAAATTACATCCAGGCGTGTGGGCAAAACATGGCGGGCGTGGGAAAAAGCGTCGAGGTGTGGGAACTAATGACGGGAGGGAAGACGAGTGCGACCTCAATTTTTTTTTTAATATTTGCTGTTTCTTTTTAGTATAGTGAAAGTCTTGTTTTAAAGGTAAAAACTGATTGAAGTTTGTTATCAGCACGAACTCTGATGTTTATAAGTTGTGGAGGGAGGGTAGATAGATGGGAAAGTTGATCTATTGGAGATAGAAGATGCAATGTGTGATGCTGGGACGAAGAGAGAGAGAGAGAGAGAGAGAGAGAGAGAGAGAGAGAGAGAGGAAGCCAGTAAACAAACATTATATCAGAGGGTAAAAGAGTAATGCGTCTGGTGTTGACATAACCATCACCGTCTCTCTCCATGTCACCTTCGTGAGATATTTGTCCAGACTCCAGCAGCAGCAGCAGCCACAGCAGCAACAGCAGCAGCCACAGCAGCAACCACAGCAGCAGCAACAGCAGCAGCCACAGCAGCAGCCACAGCAGCAGCAGCAGCAGCAGCCACAGCAGCAGCAGCCACAGCAGCCACAACAGCAACAGCAGCAGCCACAGCAGCAGCAGCCACAGCAGCAGCAGCAGCAGCCACAGCGCAGCAGCGGCACAGCCAGCAGCAAGCAGAAAAGCAGCAATAGCAACAGCAGCAGCAACAGCCAGCAGCAGCAAGCACAGCAGCCACAGCAGCCACAGCAGCAGCAGCACAAGCAACAGCAGCAGCAGCAGCAGCCAGCAACAGCCACAGCAGCACAGCAGCAGCAGCACAGCACAGCCAAGCAGCACGCCAGCAGCACAGCAGGCAGCAGCAGCAAGCAAGCACAGCAGCAACAGCCACAGCAGCAGCAACAGCCACAGCAGCAACAGCAGCAGCATCAACAACAGCCACAGCAGCAACAGCAGCAGCCACAGCAGCAGCAGCAATAGCAACAGCAGCAGCAACAGCCACAGCAGCAACAGCCACAGCAGCAACAGCAGCAGCAGCATCAACAACAGCCACAGCAGCAGCAGCAGCCACAGCAAGAACCACAGCAGCAGCCAATGCAGCTGTTAAGTTAGGTTAAGTTAACATATATAATGATCTATAAGTCCACAAAATTAACCCAAGGTGCTGAAATTAAAAGTAAATGAATAATGTACATCTGGCAGCGCCGAGCATAACCTGAGATCTTAAGAGTAGTTTTTATCACGCAGAAGATAATCTGCTTTCAAAGAAAGCCTTCCAAAGAACCTTCTGCTTTCAAAGAGGATTTTCTGCTTTCAAAAAGAGTCTTCTGCTTTCAAAGAGGATTTTCTGCTTTCAAAGAGGGTTTCTGCTTTCAAAAAGAGTCTTATGCTTTCAAAAAAAATCTTCTGTTTTCGAAGAGGATTTTTGTGTTTTCAGAAAGAGTCTCCTGCTTTACATTGACCAAGAAATGTGTTTTGCCAGCAGACAAACTCAGTATAGATGATAAGATAGTCACGTCTCTCTCAACTTTCCTCTGGTCTACATTCTCATCTCCGTCTTTTCCTCTTCTCTCTCTCTCTCTCTCTTGCCCCCTTCATTTCCTCCATCTCTTTCTCCGTCTCTCCGTGTTCTTCTCCATCACCATAAACAAGCTTTACCTTCTAAATCACTATTGTCCTTCTACTTGTCTCCCTCCTTCTCTACCTTCCTGCCTCTACACAACACTGGTCACACCAGTGTGACACTGTACACAACACTGGTCACACCAGTGTGACACTGTACACAACACTGGTCACACCTGTGTGACACTGTACACAACACTGGTCACACCTGTGTGACACTGTACAACATTGGTCAACCTGTGCACGTCACACCTGTCAGTGACACTGTACACAACACTGGTCACACCAGTGTGACAATGTACAACACTGTCTCACCGTGTACTGACACAACACTGGTCACACCAGTGTGACACTGTACA
>WNWK01002548.1:92500-95000 GCA_009830355.1 Cherax destructor
ACAACATTCAGGTATAACTTCATCCCAGGTTACACTATTGGGAATGATGGTAGCTCTTAAGACATCAAGGACTTTCTTATTCGTTCTTTCTGCTAACCCATTGCTGGCAGGATGGTGTGGAACAATGGTAGATTTAGTAATCTTATACAAGGCACATAGGTTTTCTAGAATCTCGTTACAAAATTCACCTCCATTATCTGTTATGAGGGACTTAGGAGTGGTATGTCTACAGATTATACGTTCCTTAAACGCTTTAGCTACTGTCCCGGCAGTCTTATCTGGGATAGGAACTAACTCACAAAATCTGGTAAAGTGATCGACCATCACACACAGATGTTTGTTTCCACTGAGGGAACATTGGAAGTTGGTCAACAGATCTAGTGCAACTCTTTCCCATGGCTCACTAGAAGTAGGAAAGATCTGGATTGGATTAGGACCTGTGACATACTCAGTAATATCGGTAGACATATGAGGCCAAAAGTATTTCAATCTGGCTTGTTTCACAGAACGATCCATACCAGGATGTGCAACATCTGGTACATCGTGAACTAGCTGCAAGGCTACTTTCACTAGTGACTGTGGAATTACTAACTGGTATACTCTTCTACTAGGATTACCCAACTCGGTAGTGCGATACAGTAATTCTTGGTTCATGACAAAGTCACTAATGGGTGCTGGTGGCTTCACAGAGAGAATACGGTCTTCCTGGAGCAGGAATCGAACCACACCAGATCACAAGGGGTCTGTTCTTTGAGCAGTCTTTACATCCTCAGCACTAAATGGAGGATCGGCAGTTACTACACTGACATGATGCGACAAGGCATCAGCAACTACATTGGATTTGCATAACTGTATAATTACGTTCAGCCTTAGTAAGGACTCGGCTAGCAAATGCAAATAATCTCTTAAACTGAGTTTTCTTTATTCACTAAGAACTGGGAACACTTTCCTACTGGAGGAATGAACGGCACGGTGGAGTGGAAGGACTCTCCCCGGGTAAAATAGATAGCTCAATAACACAAAGTATGAGCAAAGGAGAATGGCTCTCACTATCTCTTACTGCAGGTAATAATTACTCGACACACGACACTTTACTCTGCAAAGGACTTACTGTCAACTGGAAAGAACACTATCTGGAATACGAGGGACAACAACTGGCACTCTAGTGAATACACTAGCAACAGAAACGGCTTTCTGCAATTGCTTTTGCATCAGCGAGAGATGCTATAACTCATTCAAGTAGTCTTTCTTCAACAAAGCTTCCCCTGGAGAGGAACTACTACTTGAACTAGCAACATTGCAAGGATAGACTCAGTACTCAAGGCGTCGGGATACCTCCGGCACCCTAGGCATCTGAACGCTATCTTGCATGCAAGATATTGTAGGGACTGAATTCCAGACAGGAGTGACAGTAATACCAGTATCTTGACCGCTCGGCTACGTTAATACATAATGCACAAAGCTATCAGGACTGACTTTGAACTTCACATTCCGCAGAACTGTTATAACTCTCTGATACAAGCTGTGAGAACAAACACATTGCTCAAGAGCTAGATACTGTCTTTCAGTCGATAAGGAACTATCAGGATCACGAAGGAAACTATATTGACACTGTAACTGGGTAGGTCTAACAGTCGTTAAGGGACTATCATGAATTTCAGCAAGGGCATTTAGAACATTAGGGGACTGAATGCCGTCATTAGCTACACTACTGTAAGGTAAGTGAGACATACTTGCAATGAAAATTGCACAAAGACTAATTCAGGTAAAAAAATGAGAATGGTAAAATATTCACAGTACACAATTAGTTAAAATGGAAAGTAAGAAGTCATTGAATTAGATGCAGAAAAGGGGTTAAAACAACTAATGTACACTGCATAAGAAATGACAACTCACTCACTGAAATTTGACTAAAAATTTTAAGGAATTACTTTACAAATTGCAATAATAGGCAATATGAATACTGTATGGATTAACTGCAAAGTGATCTCTCTCTACTGGAATTTAAAACAAAAGTACTAGATGAGAAATAATAAATCAATGCAAAGTGGAAATACAATAAAAAAAAATTGTATTCAACTGGAAAAAATACTAGAAAACAAATTTTCTTAAGAGAAATGACACTAGAATTTAATATGCATTGCTGGCTGAAGAATTAACTATGATGCTGACAACTAGCATTGAATTATTAGTACTTTTCAGGATAACACTGAGTAAAATGGAATAAATACACAAAACTGTATGCAAAAATAACAAGAACAAGTAATCACTACTGGAGAATAATTGTAAAGTATAATCAATTTATGATATTGCATAAACAATTTACTGCATCAACTAAAAAAATCAATGTTGCACTGGGCACAAGGAGAATGAACACTTTAACTCTTAGTTCACTTAAGAAAACTAATGAAAATGAGTATAATGAATATTACTTTACTTTACATATGAATATTAAGAGTGAATTTGTTCAAGGAATTATTGATAAGATCAACACAAAGAC